>CAMZJQ010000116.1:0-97399 GCA_947310385.1 Nephrotoma appendiculata | reverse complement strand
AATCTAGATTTGTAGAAAATTAAATTCTAAGAACTTTTCTAGAAAGCGACATTTCTCTAGGAATGATAAAAAAAAAGTTACATGGGAAAAATTAATCGAAATTGTACATAACGCTAAATCGAACTAACGAATGGATTGTGTCGTATGAAAATTTAAAACTAAAAAAAATAGTACTTCCATTCATGATATCAACATGAAATTTTGAATGCAGCTTGATATTGAGGTTAATAAAAGCGGAGAATTCTAAAATCTTAACTATTATAGTCAGAATAGAAACTCATCTCCTGGTGGCTGGACCAATTTCGAAAGAATCTAGATTTGTAGAAAATTAAATTCTAAGAACTTTTCTAGAATGCGACATTTCTCTACGAATGATAAAAAAAAAGTTACATGGGAAAAATTAATCGAAATTGTACATAACGCTAAATCGAACTAACGAATGGATTGTGTCGTATGAAAATTTAAAACTAAAAAAAATAGTACTTCCATTCATGATATCAACATGAAATTTTGAATGCAGCTTGATATTGAGGTTAATAAAAGCGGAGAATTCTAAAATCTTAACTATTATAGTCAGAATAGAAACTCATCTCCTGGTGGCTGGACCAATTTCGAAAGAATCTAGATTTGTAGAAAATTAAATTCTAAGAACTTTTCTAGAATGCGACATTTCTCTATGAATGATAAAAAAAAAGTTACATGGGAAAAATTAATCGAAATTGTACATAACGCTAAATCGAACTAACGAATGGATTGTGTCGTATGAAAATTTAAAACTAAAAAAAATAGTACTTCCATTCATGATATCAACATGAAATTTTGAATGCAGCTTGATATTGAGGTTAATAAAAGCGGAGAATTCTAAAATCTTAACTATTATAGTCGGAATAGAAACTCATCTCCTGGTGGCTGGACCAATTTCGAAAGAATCTAGATTTGTAGAAAATTAAATTCTAAGAACTTTTCTAGAATGCGACATTTCTCTAGGAATGATAGAAAAAAAGTTACATGGGAAAAATTAATCGAAATTGTACATAACGCTAAATCGAACTAACGAATGGATTGTGTCGTATGAAAATTTAAAACTAAAAAAAATAGTACTTCCATTCATAATATCAACATGAAATTTTGAATGCAGCTTGATATTGAGGTTAATAAAAGCGGAGAATTCTAAAATCTTAACTATTATAGTCAGAATAGAAACTCATCTCCTGGTGGCTGGACAATTTCGAAAGAATCTAGATTTGTAGAAAATTAAATATTATTTATTATATTATATAGATTTGTAGAAAATTAAATTCTAAGAACTTTTTTAGAATGCGACATTTCTCTACGAATGATAAAAAAAAAGTTACATGGGAAAAATTAATCGAAATTGTACATAACGCTAAATCGAACTAACGAATGGATTGTGTCGTATGAAAATTTAAAACTAAAAAAATTAGTACTTCCATTCATGATATCAACATGAAATTTTGAATGCAGCTTGATATTGAGGTTAATAAAAGCGGAGAATTCTAAAATCTTAACTATTATAGTCGGAATAGAAACTCATCTCCTGGTGGCTGGACCAATTTCGAAAGAATCTAGATTTGTAGAAAATTAAATTCTAAGAACTTTTCTAGAATGCGACATTTCTCTACGAATGATAAAAAAAAAGTTACATGGGAAAAATTAATCGAAATTGTACATAACGCTAAATCGAACTAACGAATGGATTGTGTCGTATGAAAATTTAAAACTAAAAAAAATAGTACTTCCATTCATGATATCAACATGAAATTTTGAATGCAGCTTGATATTGAAGTTAATAAAAGCGGAGAATTCTAAAATCTTAACTATTATAGTCGGAATAGAAACTCATCTCCTGGTGGCTGGACCAATTTCGAAAGAATCTAGATTTGTAGAAAATTAAATTCTAAGAACTTTTTTAGAATGTGACATTTCTCTACGAATGATAAAAAAAAAGTTACATGGGAAAAATTAATCGAAATTGTACATAACGCTAAATCGAACTAACGAATGGATTGTGTCGTATGAAAATTTAAAACTAAAAAAAATAGTACTTCCATTCATGATATCAACATGAAATTTTGAATGCAGCTTGATATTGAGGTTAATAAAAGCGGAGAATTCTAAAATCTTAACTATTATAGTCAGAATAGAAACTCATCTCCTGGTGGCTGGACCAATTTCGAAAGAATCTAGATTTGTAGAAAATTAAATTCTAAGAACTTTTCTAGAATGCGACATTTCTCTACGAATGATAAAAAAAAAGTTACATGGGAAAAATTAATCGAAATTGTACATAACGCTAAATCGAACTAACGAATGGATTGTGTCGTATGAAAATTTAAAACTAAAAAAAATAGTACTTCCATTCATGATATCAACATGAAATTTTGAATGCAGCTTGATATTGAGGTTAATAAAAGCGGAGAATTCTAAAATCTTAACTATTATAGTCAGAATAGAAACTCATCTCCTGGTGGCTGGACCAATTTCGAAAGAATCTAGATTTGTAGAAAATTAAATTCTAAGAACTTTTTTAGAAAGCGACATTTCTCTACGAATTATAAAAAAAAAGTTACATGGGAAAAATTAATCGAAATTGTACATAACGCTAAATCGAACTAACGAATGGATTGTGTCGTATGAAAATTTAAAACTAAAAAAAATAGTACTTCCATTCATGATATCAACATGAAATTTTGAATGCAGCTTGATATTGAGGTTAATAAAAGCGGAGAATTCTAAAATCTTAACTATTATAGTCAGAATAGAAACTCATCTCCTGGTGGCTGGACCAATTTCGAAAGAATCTAGATTTGTAGAAAATTAAATTCTAAGAACTTTTCTAGAATGCGACATTTCTCTAGGAATGATAAAAAAAAAGTTACATGGGAAAAATTAATCGAAATTGTACATAACGCTAAATCGAACTAACGAATGGATTGTGTCGTATGAAAATTTAAAACTAAAAAAAATAGTACTTCCATTCATGATATCAACATGAAATTTTGAATGCAGCTTGATATTGAGGTTAATAAAAGCGGAGAATTCTAAAATCTTAACTATTATAGTCGGAATAGAAACTCATCTCCTGGTGGCTGGACCAATTTCGAAAGAATCTAGATTTGTAGAAAATTAAATTCTAAGAACTTTTCTAGAATGCGACATTTCTCTAGGAATGATAAAAAAAAAGTTACATGGGAAAAATTAATCGAAATTGTACATAACCCTAAATCGAACTAACGAATGGATTGTGTCGTATGAAAATTTAAAACTAAAAAAATAGTACTTCCATTCATGATATCAACATGAAATTTTGAATGCAGCTTGATATTGAGGTTAATAAAAGCGGAGAATTCTAAAATCTTAACTATTATAGTCAGAATAGAAACTCATCTCCTGGTGGCTGGACCAATTTCGAAAGAATCTAGATTTGTAGAAAATTAAATTCTAAGAACTTTTCTAGAAAGCGACATTTCTCTACGAATGATAAAAAAAAAGTTACATGGGAAAAATTAATCGAAATTGTACATAACGCTAAATCGAACTAACGAATGGATTGTGTCGTATGAAAATTTAAAACTAAAAAAATAGTACTTCCATTCATGATATCAACATGAAATTTTGAATGCAGCTTGATATTGAGGTTAATAAAAGCGGAGAATTCTAAAATCTTAACTATTATAGTCAGAATAGAAACTCATCTCCTGGTGGCTGGACCAATTTCGAAAGAATCTAGATTTGTAGAAAATTAAATTCTAAGAACTTTTCTAGAAAGCGACATTTCTCTAGGAATGATAAAAAAAAAGTTACATGGGAAAAATTAATCGAAATTGTACATAACGCTAAATCGAACTAACGAATGGATTGTGTCGTATGAAAATTTAAAACTAAAAAAAATAGTACTTCCATTCATGATATCAACATGAAATTTTGAATGCAGCTTGATATTGAGGTTAATAAAAGCGGAGAATTCTAAAATCTTAACTATTATAGTCAGAATAGAAACTCATCTCCTGGTGGCTGGACCAATTTCGAAAGAATCTAGATTTGTAGAAAATTAAATTCTAAGAACTTTTCTAGAATGCGACATTTCTCTACGAATGATAAAAAAAAAGTTACATGGGAAAAATTAATCGAAATTGTACATAACGCTAAATCGAACTAACGAATGGATTGTGTCGTATGAAAATTTAAAACTAAAAAAAATAGTACTTCCATTCATGATATCAACATGAAATTTTGAATGCAGCTTGATATTGAGGTTAATAAAAGCGGAGAATTCTAAAATCTTAACTATTATAGTCAGAATAGAAACTCATCTCCTGGTGGCTGGACCAATTTCGAAAGAATCTAGATTTGTAGAAAATTAAATTCTAAGAACTTTTCTAGAATGCGACATTTCTCTACGAATGATAAAAAAAAAGTTACATGGGAAAAATTAATCGAAATTGTACATAACGCTAAATCGAACTAACGAATGGATTGTGTCGTATGAAAATTTAAAACTAAAAAAAATAGTACTTCCATTCATGATATCAACATGAAATTTTGAATGCAGCTTGATATTGAGGTTAATAAAAGCGGAGAATTCTAAAATCTTAACTATTATAGTCGGAATAGAAACTCATCTCCTGGTGGCTGGACCAATTTCGAAAGAATCTAGATTTGTAGAAAATTAAATTCTAAGAACTTTTCTAGAATGCGACATTTCTCTACGAATGATAAAAAAAAAGTTACATGGGAAAAATTAATCGAAATTGTACATAACGCTAAATCGAACTAACGAATGGATTGTGTCGTATGAAAATTTAAAACTAAAAAAAATAGTACTTCCATTCATGATATCAACATGAAATTTTGAATGCAGCTTGATATTGAGGTTAATAAAAGCGGAGAATTCTAAAATCTTAACTATTATAGTCAGAATAGAAACTCATCTCCTGGTGGCTGGACCAATTTCGAAAGAATCTAGATTTGTAGAAAATTAAATTCTAAGAACTTTTTTAGAATGCGACATTTCTCTACGAATGATAAAAAAAAAGTTACATGGGAAAAATTAATCGAAATTGTACATAACGCTAAATCGAACTAACGAATGGATTGTGTCGTATGAAAATTTAAAACTAAAAAAAATAGTACTTCCATTCATGATATCAACATGAAATTTTGAATGCAGCTTGATATTGAGGTTAATAAAAGCGGAGAATTCTAAAATCTTAACTATTATAGTCAGAATAGAAACTCATCTCCTGGTGGCTGGACCAATTTCGAAAGAATCTAGATTTGTAGAAAATTAAATTCTAAGAACTTTTCTAGAAAGCGACATTTCTCTACGAATGATAAAAAAAAAGTTACATGGGAAAAATTAATCGAAATTGTACATAACGCTAAATCGAACTAACGAATGGATTGTGTCGTATGAAAATTTAAAACTAAAAAAAATAGTACTTCCATTCATGATATCAACATGAAATTTTGAATGCAGCTTGATATTGAGGTTAATAAAAGCGGAGAATTCTAAAATCTTAACTATTATAGTCAGAATAGAAACTCATCTCCTGGTGGCTGGACCAATTTCGAAAGAATCTAGATTTGTAGAAAATTAAATTCTAAGAACTTTTCTAGAAAGCGACATTTCTCTAGGAATGATAAAAAAAAAGTTACATGGGAAAAATTAATCGAAATTGTACATAACGCTAAATCGAACTAACGAATGGATTGTGTCGTATGAAAATTTAAAACTAAAAAAAATAGTACTTCCATTCATGATATCAACATGAAATTTTGAATGCAGCTTGATATTGAGGTTAATAAAAGCGGAGAATTCTAAAATCTTAACTATTATAGTCAGAATAGAAACTCATCTCCTGGTGGCTGGACCAATTTCGAAAGAATCTAGATTTGTAGAAAATTAAATTCTAAGAACTTTTCTAGAATGCGACATTTCTCTACGAATGATAAAAAAAAAGTTACATGGGAAAAATTAATCGAAATTGTACATAACGCTAAATCGAACTAACGAATGGATTGTGTCGTATGAAAATTTAAAACTAAAAAAATAGTACTTCCATTCATGATATCAACATGAAATTTTGAATGCAGCTTGATATTGAGGTTAATAAAAGCGGAGAATTCTAAAATCTTAACTATTATAGTCAGAATAGAAACTCATCTCCTGGTGGCTGGACCAATTTCGAAAGAATCTAGATTTGTAGAAAATTAAATTCTAAGAACTTTTCTAGAAAGCGACATTTCTCTACGAATGATAAAAAAAAAGTTACATGGGAAAAATTAATCGAAATTGTACATAACGCTAAATCGAACTAACGAATGGATTGTGTCGTATGAAAATTTAAAACTAAAAAAAATAGTACTTCCATTCATGATATCAACATGAAATTTTGAATGCAGCTTGATATTGAGGTTAATAAAAGCGGAGAATTCTAAAATCTTAACTATTATAGTCAGAATAGAAACTCATCTCCTGGTGGCTGGACCAATTTCGAAAGAATCTAGATTTGTAGAAAATTAAATTCTAAGAACTTTTCTAGAAAGCGACATTTCTCTACGAATGATAAAAAAAAAGTTACATGGGAAAAATTAATCGAAATTGTACATAACGCTAAATCGAACTAACGAATGGATTGTGTCGTATGAAAATTTAAAACTAAAAAGATAGTACTTCCATTCATGATATCAACATGAAATTTTGAATGCAGCTTGATATTGAGGTTAATAAAAGCGGAGAATTCTAAAATCTTAACTATTATAGTCAGAATAGAAACTCATCTCCTGGTGGCTGGACCAATTTCGAAAGAATCTAGATTTGTAGAAAATTAAATTCTAAGAACTTTTCTAGAAAGCGACATTTCTCTACGAATGATAAAAAAAAAGTTACATGGGAAAAATTAATCGAAATTGTACATAACGCTAAATCGAACTAACGAATGGATTGTGTCGTATGAAAATTTAAAACTAAAAAAAATAGTACTTCCATTCATGATATCAACATGAAATTTTGAATGCAGCTTGATATTGAGGTTAATAAAAGCGGAGAATTCTAAAATCTTAACTATTATAGTCAGAATAGAAACTCATCTCCTGGTGGCTGGACCAATTTCGAAAGAATCTAGATTTGTAGAAAATTAAATTCTAAGAACTTTTCTAGAAAGCGACATTTCTCTAGGAATGATAAAAAAAAAGTTACATGGGAAAAATTAATCGAAATTGTACATAACGCTAAATCGAACTAACGAATGGATTGTGTCGTATGAAAATTTAAAACTAAAAAAAATAGTACTTCCATTCATGATATCAACATGAAATTTTGAATGCAGCTTGATATTGAGGTTAATAAAAGCGGAGAATTCTAAAATCTTAACTATTATAGTCAGAATAGAAACTCATCTCCTGGTGGCTGGACCAATTTCGAAAGAATCTAGATTTGTAGAAAATTAAATTCTAAGAACTTTTCTAGAATGCGACATTTCTCTACGAATGATAAAAAAAAAGTTACATGGGAAAAATTAATCGAAATTGTACATAACGCTAAATCGAACTAACGAATGGATTGTGTCGTATGAAAATTTAAAACTAAAAAAAATAGTACTTCCATTCATGATATCAACATGAAATTTTGAATGCAGCTTGATATTGAGGTTAATAAAAGCGGAGAATTCTAAAATCTTAACTATTATAGTCAGAATAGAAACTCATCTCCTGGTGGCTGGACCAATTTCGAAAGAATCTAGATTTGTAGAAAATTAAATTCTAAGAACTTTTCTAGAATGCGACATTTCTCTACGAATGATAAAAAAAAAGTTACATGGGAAAAATTAATCGAAATTGTACATAACGCTAAATCGAACTAACGAATGGATTGTGTCGTATGAAAATTTAAAACTAAAAAAAATAGTACTTCCATTCATGATATCAACATGAAATTTTGAATGCAGCTTGATATTGAGGTTAATAAAAGCGGAGAATTCTAAAATCTTAACTATTATAGTCGGAATAGAAACTCATCTCCTGGTGGCTGGACCAATTTCGAAAGAATCTAGATTTGTAGAAAATTAAATTCTAAGAACTTTTCTAGAATGCGACATTTCTCTAGGAATGATAGAAAAAAAGTTACATGGGAAAAATTAATCGAAATTGTACATAACGCTAAATCGAACTAACGAATGGATTGTGTCGTATGAAAATTTAAAACTAAAAAAAATAGTACTTCCATTCATGATATCAACATGAAATTTTGAATGCAGCTTGATATTGAGGTTAATAAAAGCGGAGAATTCTAAAATCTTAACTATTATAGTCAGAATAGAAACTCATCTCCTGGTGGCTGGACAATTTCGAAAGAATCTAGATTTGTAGAAAATTAAATATTATTTATTATATTATATAGATTTGTAGAAAATTAAATTCTAAGAACTTTTTTAGAATGCGACATTTCTCTACGAATGATAAAAAAAAAGTTACATGGGAAAAATTAATCGAAATTGTACATAACGCTAAATCGAACTAACGAATGGATTGTGTCGTATGAAAATTTAAAACTAAAAAAAATAGTACTTCCATTCATGATATCAACATGAAATTTTGAATGCAGCTTGATATTGAGGTTAATAAAAGCGGAGAATTCTAAAATCTTAACTATTATAGTCAGAATAGAAACTCATCTCCTGGTGGCTGGACCAATTTCGAAAGAATCTAGATTTGTAGAAAATTAAATTCTAAGAACTTTTCTAGAATGTGACATTTCTCTACGAATGATAAAAAAAAAGTTACATGGGAAAAATTAATCGAAATTGTACATAACGCTAAATCGAACTAACGAATGGATTGTGTCGTATGAAAATTTAAAACTAAAAAAATAGTACTTCCATTCATGATATCAACATGAAATTTTGAATGCAGCTTGATATTGAGGTTAATAAAAGCGGAGAATTCTAAAATCTTAACTATTATAGTCAGAATAGAAACTCATCTCCTGGTGGCTGGACCAATTTCGAAAGAATCTAGATTTGTAGAAAATTAAATTCTAAGAACTTTTCTAGAAAGCGACATTTCTCTACGAATGATAAAAAAAAAGTTACATGGGAAAAATTAATCGAAATTGTACATAACGCTAAATCGAACTAACGAATGGATTGTGTCGTATGAAAATTTAAAACTAAAAAAATTAGTACTTCCATTCATGATATCAACATGAAATTTTGAATGCAGCTTGATATTGAGGTTAATAAAAGCGGAGAATTCTAAAATCTTAACTATTATAGTCGGAATAGAAACTCATCTCCTGGTGGCTGGACCAATTTCGAAAGAATCTAGATTTGTAGAAAATTAAATTCTAAGAACTTTTCTAGAATGCGACATTTCTCTACGAATGATAAAAAAAAAGTTACATGGGAAAAATTAATCGAAATTGTACATAACGCTAAATCGAACTAACGAATGGATTGTGTCGTATGAAAATTTAAAACTAAAAAAAATAGTACTTCCATTCATGATATCAACATGAAATTTTGAATGCAGCTTGATATTGAGGTTAATAAAAGCGGAGAATTCTAAAATCTTAACTATTATAGTCAGAATAGAAACTCATCTCCTGGTGGCTGGACCAATTTCGAAAGAATCTAGATTTGTAGAAAATTAAATTCTAAGAACTTTTCTAGAATGCGACATTTCTCTACGAATGATAAAAAAAAAGTTACATGGGAAAAATTAATCGAAATTGTACATAACGCTAAATCGAACTAACGAATGGATTGTGTCGTATGAAAATTTAAAACTAAAAAAAATAGTACTTCCATTCATGATATCAACATGAAATTTTGAATGCAGCTTGATATTGAGGTTAATAAAAGCGGAGAATTCTAAAATCTTAACTATTATAGTCAGAATAGAAACTCATCTCCTGGTGGCTGGACCAATTTCGAAAGAATCTAGATTTGTAGAAAATTAAATTCTAAGAACTTTTCTAGAAAGCGACATTTCTCTACGAATGATAAAAAAAAAGTTACATGGGAAAAATTAATCGAAATTGTACATAACGCTAAATCGAACTAACGAATGGATTGTGTCGTATGAAAATTTAAAACTAAAAAAAATAGTACTTCCATTCATGATATCAACATGAAATTTTGAATGCAGCTTGATATTGAGGTTAATAAAAGCGGAGAATTCTAAAATCTTAACTATTATAGTCAGAATAGAAACTCATCTCCTGGTGGCTGGACCAATTTCGAAAGAATCTAGATTTGTAGAAAATTAAATATTATTTATTATATTATATAGATTTGTAGAAAATTAAATTCTAAGAACTTTTCTAGAATGCGACATTTCTCTACGAATGATAAAAAAAAAGTTACATGGGAAAAATTAATCGAAATTGTACATAACGCTAAATCGAACTAACGAATGGATTGTGTCGTATGAAAATTTAAAACTAAAAAAAATAGTACTTCCATTCATGATATCAACATGAAATTTTGAATGCAGCTTGATATTGAGGTTAATAAAAGCGGAGAATTCTAAAATCTTAACTATTATAGTCAGAATAGAAACTCATCTCCTGGTGGCTGGACCAATTTCGAAAGAATCTAGATTTGTAGAAAATTAAATTCTAAGAACTTTTCTAGAATGCGACATTTCTCTACGAATGATAAAAAAAAAGTTACATGGGAAAAATTAATCGAAATTGTACATAACGCTAAATCGAACTAACGAATGGATTGTGTCGTATGAAAATTTAAAACTAAAAAAAATAGTACTTCCATTCATGATATCAACATGAAATTTTGAATGCAGCTTGATATTGAGGTTAATAAAAGCGGAGAATTCTAAAATCTTAACTATTATAGTCAGAATAGAAACTCATCTCCTGGTGGCTGGACCAATTTCGAAAGAATCTAGATTTGTAGAAAATTAAATTCTAAGAACTTTTCTAGAATGCGACATTTCTCTACGAATGATAAAAAAAAAGTTACATGGGAAAAATTAATCGAAATTGTACATAACGCTAAATCGAACTAACGAATGGATTGTGTCGTATGAAAATTTAAAACTAAAAAAAATAGTACTTCCATTCATGATATCAACATGAAATTTTGAATGCAGCTTGATATTGAGGTTAATAAAAGCGGAGAATTCTAAAATCTTAACTATTATAGTCAGAATAGAAACTCATCTCCTGGTGGCTGGACCAATTTCGAAAGAATCTAGATTTGTAGAAAATTAAATTCTAAGAACTTTTCTAGAATGCGACATTTCTCTACGAATGATAAAAAAAAAGTTACATGGGAAAAATTAATCGAAATTGTACATAACGCTAAATCGAACTAACGAATGGATTGTGTCGTATGAAAATTTAAAACTAAAAAAAATAGTACTTCCATTCATGATATCAACATGAAATTTTGAATGCAGCTTGATATTGAGGTTAATAAAAGCGGAGAATTCTAAAATCTTAACTATTATAGTCAGAATAGAAACTCATCTCCTGGTGGCTGGACCAATTTCGAAAGAATCTAGATTTGTAGAAAATTAAATTCTAAGAACTTTTCTAGAATGCGACATTTCTCTACGAATGATAAAAAAAAAGTTACATGGGAAAAATTAATCGAAATTGTACATAACGCTAAATCGAACTAACGAATGGATTGTGTCGTATGAAAATTTAAAACTAAAAAAATTAGTACTTCCATTCATGATATCAACATGAAATTTTGAATGCAGCTTGATATTGAGGTTAATAAAAGCGGAGAATTCTAAAATCTTAACTATTATAGTCAGAATAGAAACTCATCTCCTGGTGGCTGGACCAATTTCGAAAGAATCTAGATTTGTAGAAAATTAAATTCTAAGAACTTTTCTAGAAAGCGACATTTCTCTACGAATGATAAAAAAAAAGTTACATGGGAAAAATTAATCGAAATTGTACATAACGCTAAATCGAACTAACGAATGGATTGTGTCGTATGAAAATTTAAAACTAAAAAAAATAGTACTTCCATTCATGATATCAACATGAAATTTTGAATGCAGCTTGATATTGAGGTTAATAAAAGCGGAGAATTCTAAAATCTTAACTATTATAGTCAGAATAGAAACTCATCTCCTGGTGGCTGGACCAATTTCGAAAGAATCTAGATTTGTAGAAAATTAAATTCTAAGAACTTTTCTAGAATGCGACATTTCTCTACGAATGATAAAAAAAAAGTTACATGGGAAAAATTAATCGAAATTGTACATAACGCTAAATCGAACTAACGAATGGATTGTGTCGTATGAAAATTTAAAACTCAAAAAAATAGTACTTCCATTCATGATATCAACATGAAATTTTGAATGCAGCTTGATATTGAGGTTAATAAAAGCGGAGAATTCTAAAATCTTAACTATTATAGTCAGAATAGAAACTCATCTCCTGGTGGCTGGACCAATTTCGAAAGAATCTAGATTTGTAGAAAATTAAATTCTAAGAACTTTTCTAGAAAGCGACATTTCTCTACGAATGATAAAAAAAAAGTTACATGGGAAAAATTAATCGAAATTGTACATAACGCTAAATCGAACTAACGAATGGATTGTGTCGTATGAAAATTTAAAACTAAAAAAAATAGTACTTCCATTCATGATATCAACATGAAATTTTGAATGCAGCTTGATATTGAGGTTAATAAAAGCGGAGAATTCTAAAATCTTAACTATTATAGTCAGAATAGAAACTCATCTCCTGGTGGCTGGACCAATTTCGAAAGAATCTAGATTTGTAGAAAATTAAATTCTAAGAACTTTTCTAGAAAGCGACATTTCTCTACGAATGATAAAAAAAAAGTTACATGGGAAAAATTAATCGAAATTGTACATAACGCTAAATCGAACTAACGAATGGATTGTGTCGTATGAAAATTTAAAACTAAAAAAAATAGTACTTCCATTCATGATATCAACATGAAATTTTGAATGCAGCTTGATATTGAGGTTAATAAAAGCGGAGAATTCTAAAATCTTAACTATTATAGTCAGAATAGAAACTCATCTCCTGGTGGCTGGACCAATTTCGAAAGAATCTAGATTTGTAGAAAATTAAATTCTAAGAACTTTTCTAGAAAGCGACATTTCTCTACGAATGATAAAAAAAAAGTTACATGGGAAAAATTAATCGAAATTGTACATAACGCTAAATCGAACTAACGAATGGATTGTGTCGTATGAAAATTTAAAACTAAAAAAAATAGTACTTCCATTCATGATATCAACATGAAATTTTGAATGCAGCTTGATATTGAGGTTAATAAAAGCGGAGAATTCTAAAATCTTAACTATTATAGTCAGAATAGAAACTCATCTCCTGGTGGCTGGACCAATTTCGAAAGAATCTAGATTTGTAGAAAATTAAATTCTAAGAACTTTTCTAGAATGCGACATTTCTCTACGAATGATAAAAAAAAAGTTACATGGGAAAAATTAATCGAAATTGTACATAACGCTAAATCGAACTAACGAATGGATTGTGTCGTATGAAAATTTAAAACTAAAAAAAATAGTACTTCCATTCATGATATCAACATGAAATTTTGAATGCAGCTTGATATTGAGGTTAATAAAAGCGGAGAATTCTAAAATCTTAACTATTATAGTCAGAATAGAAACTCATCTCCTGGTGGCTGGACCAATTTCGAAAGAATCTAGATTTGTAGAAAATTAAATTCTAAGAACTTTTCTAGAAAGCGACATTTCTCTACGAATGATAAAAAAAAAGTTACATGGGAAAAATTAATCGAAATTGTACATAACGCTAAATCGAACTAACGAATGGATTGTGTCGTATGAAAATTTAAAACTAAAAAAATAGTACTTCCATTCATGATATCAACATGAAATTTTGAATGCAGCTTGATATTGAGGTTAATAAAAGCGGAGAATTCTAAAATCTTAACTATTATAGTCAGAATAGAAACTCATCTCCTGGTGGCTGGACCAATTTCGAAAGAATCTAGATTTGTAGAAAATTAAATTCTAAGAACTTTTCTAGAAAGCGACATTTCTCTACGAATGATAAAAAAAAAGTTACATGGGAAAAATTAATCGAAATTGTACATAACGCTAAATCGAACTAACGAATGGATTGTGTCGTATGAAAATTTAAAACTAAAAAAAATAGTACTTCCATTCATGATATCAACATGAAATTTTGAATGCAGCTTGATATTGAGGTTAATAAAAGCGGAGAATTCTAAAATCTTAACTATTATAGTCAGAATAGAAACTCATCTCCTGGTGGCTGGACCAATTTCGAAAGAATCTAGATTTGTAGAAAATTAAATTCTAAGAACTTTTCTAGAATGCGACATTTCTCTAGGAATGATAAAAAAAAAGTTACATGGGAAAAATTAATCGAAATTGTACATAACGCTAAATCGAACTAACGAATGGATTGTGTCGTATGAAAATTTAAAACTAAAAAAAATAGTACTTCCATTCATGATATCAACATGAAATTTTGAATGCAGCTTGATATTGAGGTTAATAAAAGCGGAGAATTCTAAAATCTTAACTATTATAGTCAGAATAGAAACTCATCTCCTGGTGGCTGGACCAATTTCGAAAGAATCTAGATTTGTAGAAAATTAAATTCTAAGAACTTTTCTAGAATGCGACATTTCTCTAGGAATGATAAAAAAAAAGTTACATGGGAAAAATTAATCGAAATTGTACATAACGCTAAATCGAACTAACGAATGGATTGTGTCGTATGAAAATTTAAAACTAAAAAAAATAGTACTTCCATTCATGATATCAACATGAAATTTTGAATGCAGCTTGATATTGAGGTTAATAAAAGCGGAGAATTCTAAAATCTTAACTATTATAGTCGGAATAGAAACTCATCTCCTGGTGGCTGGACCAATTTCGAAAGAATCTAGATTTGTAGAAAATTAAATTCTAAGAACTTTTCTAGAATGCGACATTTCTCTACGAATGATAAAAAAAAAGTTACATGGGAAAAATTAATCGAAATTGTACATAACGCTAAATCGAACTAACGAATGGATTGTGTCGTATGAAAATTTAAAACTAAAAAAAATAGTACTTCCATTCATGATATCAACATGAAATTTTGAATGCAGCTTGATATTGAGGTTAATAAAAGCGGAGAATTCTAAAATCTTAACTATTATAGTCAGAATAGAAACTCATCTCCTGGTGGCTGGACCAATTTCGAAAGAATCTAGATTTGTAGAAAATTAAATTCTAAGAACTTTTCTAGAATGCAACATTTCTCTAGGAATGATAAAAAAAAAGTTACATGGGAAAAATTAATCGAAATTGTACATAACGCTAAATCGAACTAACGAATGGATTGTGTCGTATGAAAATTTAAAACTAAAAAAAATAGTACTTCCATTCATGATATCAACATGAAATTTTGAATGCAGCTTGATATTGAGGTTAATAAAAGCGGAGAATTCTAAAATCTTAACTATTATAGTCAGAATAGAAACTCATCTCCTGGTGGCTGGACAATTTCGAAAGAATCTAGATTTGTAGAAAATTAAATTCTAAGAACTTTTCTAGAATGCGACATTTCTCTACGAATGATAAAAAAAAAGTTACATGGGAAAAATTAATCGAAATTGTACATAACGCTAAATCGAACTAACGAATGGATTGTGTCGTATGAAAATTTAAAACTAAAAAAAATAGTACTTCCATTCATGATATCAACATGAAATTTTGAATGCAGCTTGATATTGAGGTTAATAAAAGCGGAGAATTCTAAAATCTTAACTATTATAGTCAGAATAGAAACTCATCTCCTGGTGGCTGGACCAATTTCGAAAGAATCTAGATTTGTAGAAAATTAAATTCTAAGAACTTTTCTAGAATGCGACATTTCTCTACGAATGATAAAAAAAAAGTTACATGGGAAAAATTAATCGAAATTGTACATAACGCTAAATCGAACTAACGAATGGATTGTGTCGTATGAAAATTTAAAACTAAAAAAAATAGTACTTCCATTCATGATATCAACATGAAATTTTGAATGCAGCTTGATATTGAGGTTAATAAAAGCGGAGAATTCTAAAATCTTAACTATTATAGTCAGAATAGAAACTCATCTCCTGGTGGGTGGACCAATTTCGAAAGAATCTAGATTTGTAGAAAATTAAATTCTAAGAACTTTTCTAGAATGCGACATTTCTCTACGAATGATAAAAAAAAAGTTACATGGGAAAAATTAATCGAAATTGTACATAACGCTAAATCGAACTAACGAATGGATTGTGTCGTATGAAAATTTAAAACTAAAAAAAATAGTACTTCCATTCATGATATCAACATGAAATTTTGAATGCAGCTTGATATTGAGGTTAATAAAAGCGGAGAATTCTAAAATCTTAACTATTATAGTCAGAATAGAAACTCATCTCCTGGTGGCTGGACCAATTTCGAAAGAATCTAGATTTGTAGAAAATTAAATTCTAAGAACTTTTCTAGAATGCGACATTTCTCTAGGAATGATAAAAAAAAAGTTACATGGGAAAAATTAATCGAAATTGTACATAACGCTAAATCGAACTAACGAATGGATTGTGTCGTATGAAAATTTAAAACTAAAAAAATTAGTACTTCCATTCATGATATCAACATGAAATTTTGAATGCAGCTTGATATTGAGGTTAATAAAAGCGGAGAATTCTAAAATCTTAACTATTATAGTCGGAATAGAAACTCATCTCCTGGTGGCTGGACCAATTTCGAAAGAATCTAGATTTGTAGAAAATTAAATTCTAAGAACTTTTCTAGAATGCGACATTTCTCTACGAATGATAAAAAAAAAGTTACATGGGAAAAATTAATCGAAATTGTACATAACGCTAAATCGAACTAACGAATGGATTGTGTCGTATGAAAATTTAAAACTAAAAAAAATAGTACTTCCATTCATGATATCAACATGAAATTTTGAATGCAGCTTGATATTGAGGTTAATAAAAGCGGAGAATTCTAAAATCTTAACTATTATAGTCAGAATAGAAACTCATCTCCTGGTGGCTGGACCAATTTCGAAAGAATCTAGATTTGTAGAAAATTAAATTCTAAGAACTTTTCTAGAATGCGACATTTCTCTACGAATGATAAAAAAAAAGTTACATGGGAAAAATTAATCGAAATTGTACATAACGCTAAATCGAACTAACGAATGGATTGTGTCGTATGAAAATTTAAAACTAAAAAAATTAGTACTTCCATTCATGATATCAACATGAAATTTTGAATGCAGCTTGATATTGAGGTTAATAAAAGCGGAGAATTCTAAAATCTTAACTATTATAGTCAGAATAGAAACTCATCTCCTGGTGGCTGGACCAATTTCGAAAGAATCTAGATTTGTAGAAAATTAAATTCTAAGAACTTTTCTAGAATGCGACATTTCTCTACGAATGATAAAAAAAAGTTACATGGGAAAAATTAATCGAAATTGTACATAACGCTAAATCGAACTAACGAATGGATTGTGTCGTATGAAAATTTAAAACTCAAAAAAATAGTACTTCCATTCATGATATCAACATGAAATTTTGAATGCAGCTTGATATTGAGGTTAATAAAAGCGGAGAATTCTAAAATCTTAACTATTATAGTCAGAATAGAAACTCATCTCCTGGTGGCTGGACCAATTTCGAAAGAATCTAGATTTGTAGAAAATTAAATTCTAAGAACTTTTCTAGAATGCGACATTTCTCTACGAATGATAAAAAAAAAGTTACATGGGAAAAATTAATCGAAATTTTACATAACGCTAAATCGAACTAACGAATGGATTGTGTCGTATGAAAATTTAAAACTAAAAAAATTAGTACTTCCATTCATGATATCAACATGAAATTTTGAATGCAGCTTGATATTGAGGTTAATAAAAGCGGAGAATTCTAAAATCTTAACTATTATAGTCAGAATAGAAACTCATCTCCTGGTGGCTGGACCAATTTCGAAAGAATCTAGATTTGTAGAAAATTAAATTCTAAGAACTTTTCTAGAATGCGACATTTCTCTACGAATGATAAAAAAAAAGTTACATGGGAAAAATTAATCGAAATTGTACATAACGCTAAATCGAACTAACGAATGGATTGTGTCGTATGAAAATTTAAAACTAAAAAAATTAGTACTTCCATTCATGATATCAACATGAAATTTTGAATGCAGCTTGATATTGAGGTTAATAAAAGCGGAGAATTCTAAAATCTTAACTATTATAGTCAGAATAGAAACTCATCTCCTGGTGGCTGGACCAATTTCGAAAGAATCTAGATTTGTAGAAAATTAAATTCTAAGAACTTTTCTAGAATGCGACATTTCTCTAGGAATGATAAAAAAAAAGTTACATGGGAAAAATTAATCGAAATTGTACATAACGCTAAATCGAACTAACGAATGGATTGTGTCGTATGAAAATTTAAAACTAAAAAAAATAGTACTTCCATTCATGATATCAACATGAAATTTTGAATGCAGCTTGATATTGAGGTTAATAAAAGCGGAGAATTCTAAAATCTTAACTATTATAGTCAGAATAGAAACTCATCTCCTGGTGGCTGGACCAATTTCCAAAGAATCTAGATTTGTAGAAAATTAAATTCTAAGAACTTTTCTAGAATGCGACATTTCTCTACGAATGATAAAAAAAAAGTTACATGGGAAAAATTAATCGAAATTGTACATAACGCTAAATCGAACTAACGAATGGATTGTGTCGTATGAAAATTTAAAACTAAAAAAAATAGTACTTCCATTCATGATATCAACATGAAATTTTGAATGCAGCTTGATATTGAGGTTAATAAAAGCGGAGAATTCTAAAATCTTAACTATTATAGTCAGAATAGAAACTCATCTCCTGGTGGCTGGACCAATTTCGAAAGAATCTAGATTTGTAGAAAATTAAATTCTAAGAACTTTTCTAGAATGCGACATTTCTCTACGAATGATAAAAAAAAAGTTACATGGGAAAAATTAATCGAAATTGTACATAACGCTAAATCGAACTAACGAATGGATTGTGTCGTATGAAAATTTAAAACTAAAAAAAATAGTACTTCCATTCATGATATCAACATGAAATTTTGAATGCAGCTTGATATTGAGGTTAATAAAAGCGGAGAATTCTAAAATCTTAACTATTATAGTCAGAATAGAAACTCATCTCCTGGTGGCTGGACCAATTTCGAAAGAATCTAGATTTGTAGAAAATTAAATTCTAAGAACTTTTCTAGAATGCGACATTTCTCTACGAATGATAAAAAAAAAGTTACATGGGAAAAATTAATCGAAATTGTACATAACGCTAAATCGAACTAACGAATGGATTGTGTCGTATGAAAATTTAAAACTAAAAAAAATAGTACTTCCATTCATGATATCAACATGAAATTTTGAATGCAGCTTGATATTGAGGTTAATAAAAGCGGAGAATTCTAAAATCTTAACTATTATAGTCAGAATAGAAACTCATCTCCTGGTGGCTGGACCAATTTCGAAAGAATCTAGATTTGTAGAAAATTAAATTCTAAGAACTTTTCTAGAATGCGACATTTCTCTACGAATGATAAAAAAAAAGTTACATGGGAAAAATTAATCGAAATTGTACATAACGCTAAATCGAACTAACGAATGGATTGTGTCGTATGAAAATTTAAAACTAAAAAAAATAGTACTTCCATTCATGATATCAACATGAAATTTTGAATGCAGCTTGATATTGAGGTTAATAAAAGCGGAGAATTCTAAAATCTTAACTATTATAGTCAGAATAGAAACTCATCTCCTGGTGGCTGGACCAATTTCGAAAGAATCTAGATTTGTAGAAAATTAAATTCTAAGAACTTTTCTAGAATGCGACATTTCTCTACGAATGATAAAAAAAAAGTTACATGGGAAAAATTAATCGAAATTGTACATAACGCTAAATCGAACTAACGAATGGATTGTGTCGTATGAAAATTTAAAACTAAAAAAATTAGTATTTCCATTCATGATATCAACATGAAATTTTGAATGCAGCTTGATATTGAGGTTAATAAAAGCGGAGAATTCTAAAATCTTAACTATTATAGTCAGAATAGAAACTCATCTCCTGGTGGCTGGACCAATTTCGAAAGAATCTAGATTTGTAGAAAATTAAATTCTAAGAACTTTTCTAGAATGCGACATTTCTCTAGGAATGATAAAAAAAAAGTTACATGGGAAAAATTAATCGAAATTGTACATAACGCTAAATCGAACTAACGAATGGATTGTGTCGTATGAAAATTTAAAACTAAAAAAATTAGTACTTCCATTCATGATATCAACATGAAATTTTGAATGCAGCTTGATATTGAGGTTAATAAAAGCGGAGAATTCTAAAATCTTAACTATTATAGTCGGAATAGAAACTCATCTCCTGGTGGCTGGACCAATTTCGAAAGAATCTAGATTTGTAGAAAATTAAATTCTAAGAACTTTTCTAGAATGCGACATTTCTCTACGAATGATAAAAAAAAAGTTACATGGGAAAAATTAATCGAAATTGTACATAACGCTAAATCGAACTAACGAATGGATTGTGTCGTATGAAAATTTAAAACTAAAAAAAATAGTACTTCCATTCATGATATCAACATGAAATTTTGAATGCAGCTTGATATTGAGGTTAATAAAAGCGGAGAATTCTAAAATCTTAACTATTATAGTCAGAATAGAAACTCATCTCCTGGTGGCTGGACCAATTTCGAAAGAATCTAGATTTGTAGAAAATTAAATTCTAAGAACTTTTCTAGAATGCGACATTTCTCTACGAATGATAAAAAAAAAGTTACATGGGAAAAATTAATCGAAATTGTACATAACGCTAAATCGAACTAACGAATGGATTGTGTCGTATGAAAATTTAAAACTAAAAAAAATAGTACTTCCATTCATGATATCAACATGAAATTTTGAATGCAGCTTGATATTGAGGTTAATAAAAGCGGAGAATTCTAAAATCTTAACTATTATAGTCAGAATAGAAACTCATCTCCTGGTGGCTGGACCAATTTCGAAAGAATCTAGATTTGTAGAAAATTAAATTCTAAGAACTTTTCTAGAATGCGACATTTCTCTACGAATGATAAAAAAAAAGTTACATGGGAAAAATTAATCGAAATTGTACATAACGCTAAATCGAACTAACGAATGGATTGTGTCGTATGAAAATTTAAAACTAAAAAAAATAGTACTTCCATTCATGATATCAACATGAAATTTTGAATGCAGCTTGATATTGAGGTTAATAAAAGCGGAGAATTCTAAAATCTTAACTATTATAGTCAGAATAGAAACTCATCTCCTGGTGGCTGGACCAATTTCGAAAGAATCTAGATTTGTAGAAAATTAAATTCTAAGAACTTTTCTAGAATGCGACATTTCTCTACGAATGATAAAAAAAAAGTTACATGGGAAAAATTAATCGAAATTGTACATAACGCTAAATCGAACTAACGAATGGATTGTGTCGTATGAAAATTTAAAACTAAAAAAAATAGTACTTCCATTCATGATATCAACATGAAATTTTGAATGCAGCTTGATATTGAGGTTAATAAAAGCGGAGAATTCTAAAATCTTAACTATTCTAGTCAGAATAGAAACTCATCTCCTGGTGGCTGGACCAATTTCGAAAGAATCTAGATTTGTAGAAAATTAAATTCTAAGAACTTTTCTAGAAAGCGACATTTCTCTACGAATGATAAAAAAAAAGTTACATGGGAAAAATTAATCGAAATTGTACATAACGCTAAATCGAACTAACGAATGGATTGTGTCGTATGAAAATTTAAAACTAAAAAAATTAGTATTTCCATTCATGATATCAACATGAAATTTTGAATGCAGCTTGATATTGAGGTTAATAAAAGCGGAGAATTCTAAAATCTTAACTATTATAGTCAGAATAGAAACTCATCTCCTGGTGGCTGGACCAATTTCGAAAGAATCTAGATTTGTAGAAAATTAAATTCTAAGAACTTTTCTAGAATGCGACATTTCTCTAGGAATGATAAAAAAAAAGTTACATGGGAAAAATTAATCGAAATTGTACATAACGCTAAATCGAACTAACGAATGGATTGTGTCGTATGAAAATTTAAAACTAAAAAAATTAGTACTTCCATTCATGATATCAACATGAAATTTTGAATGCAGCTTGATATTGAGGTTAATAAAAGCGGAGAATTCTAAAATCTTAACTATTATAGTCGGAATAGAAACTCATCTCCTGGTGGCTGGACCAATTTCGAAAGAATCTAGATTTGTAGAAAATTAAATTCTAAGAACTTTTCTAGAATGCGACATTTCTCTACGAATGATAAAAAAAAAGTTACATGGGAAAAATTAATCGAAATTGTACATAACGCTAAATCGAACTAACGAATGGATTGTGTCGTATGAAAATTTAAAACTAAAAAAAATAGTACTTCCATTCATGATATCAACATGAAATTTTGAATGCAGCTTGATATTGAGGTTAATAAAAGCGGAGAATTCTAAAATCTTAACTATTATAGTCGGAATAGAAACTCATCTCCTGGTGGCTGGACCAATTTCGAAAGAATCTAGATTTGTAGAAAATTAAATTCTAAGAACTTTTCTAGAATGCGACATTTCTCTACGAATGATAAAAAATAAGTTACATGGGAAAAATTAATCGAAATTGTACATAACGCTAAATCGAACTAACGAATGGATTGTGTCGTATGAAAATTTAAAACTAAAAAAATAGTACTTCCATTCAGGATATCAACATGAAATTTTGAATGCAGCTTGATATTGAGGTTAATAAAAGCGAGAATTCTAAAATCTTAACTATTATAGTCAGAATAGAAACTCATCTCCTGGTGGCTGGACCAATTTCGAAGAATCTAGATTTGTAGAAAATTAAATTCTAAGAACTTTTCTAGAATGCGACATTTCTCTACGAATGATAAAAAAAAAGTTACATGGGAAAAATTAATCGAAATTGTACATAACGCTAAATCGAACTAACGAATGGATTGTGTCGTATGAAAATTTAAAACTAAAAAAATAGTACTTCCATTCATGATATCAACATGAAATTTTGAATGCAGCTTGATATTGAGGTTAATAAAAGCGGAGAATTCTAAAATCTTAACTATTATAGTCAGAATAGAAACTCATCTCCTGGTGGCTGGACCATTTCGAAAGAATCTAGATTTGTAGAAAATTAAATTGTAAGAACTTTTCTAGAAAGCGACATTTCTCTACGAATGATAAAAAAAAAGTTACATGGGAAAAATTAATCGAAATTGTACATAACGCTAAATCGAACTAACGAATGGATTGTGTCGTATGAAAATTTAAAACTAAAAAAAATAGTACTTCCATTCATGATATCAACATGAAATTTTGAATGCAGCTTGATATTGAGGTTAATAAAAGCGGAGAATTCTAAAATCTTAACTATTATAGTCGGAATAGAAACTCATCTCCTGGTGGCTGGACCAATTTCGAAAGAATCTAGATTTGTAGAAAATTAAATTCTAAGAACTTTTCTAGAATGCGACATTTCTCTACGAATGATAAAAAAAAAGTTACATGGGAAAAATTAATCGAAATTGTACATAACGCTAAATCGAACTACCGAATGGATTGTGTCGTATGAAAATTTAAAACTAAAAAAAATAGTACTTCCATTCATGATATCAACATGAAATTTTGAATGCAGCTTGATATTGAGGTTAATAAAAGCGGAGAATTCTAAAATCTTAACTATTATAGTCAGAATAGAAACTCATCTCCTGGTGGCTGGACCAATTTCGAAAGAATCTAGATTTGTAGAAAATTAAATTCTAAGAACTTCATTTCTCTACGAATGATAAAAAAAAAGTTACATGGGAAAAATTAATCGAAATTGTACATAACGCTAAATCGAACTAACGAATGGATTGTGTCGTATGAAAATTTAAAACTAAAAAAATTAGTACTTCCATTCATGATATCAACATGAAATTTTGAATGCAGCTTGATATTGAGGTTAATAAAAGCGGAGAATTCTAAAATCTTAACTATTATAGTCAGAATAGAAACTCATCTCCTGGTGGCTGGACCAATTTCGAAAGAATCTAGATTTGTAGAAAATTAAATTCTAAGAACTTTTCTAGAAAGCGACATTTCTCTACGAATGATAAAAAAAAAGTTACATGGGAAAAATTAATCGAAATTGTACATAACGCTAAATCGAACTAACGAATGGATTGTGTCGTATGAAAATTTAAAACTAAAAAAATTAGTACTTCCATTCATGATATCAACATGAAATTTTGAATGCAGCTTGATATTGAGGTTAATAAAAGCGGAGAATTCTAAAATCTTAACTATTATAGTCAGAATAGAAACTCATCTCCTGGTGGCTGGACCAATTTCAAAAGAATCTAGATTTGTAGAAAATTAAATTCTAAGAACTTTTCTAGAATGCGACATTTCTCTACGAATGATAAAAAAAAAGTTACATGGGAAAAATTAATCGAAATTGTACATAACGCTAAATCGAACTAACGAATGGATTGTGTCGTATGAAAATTTAAAACTCAAAAAAATAGTACTTCCATTCATGATATCAACATGAAATTTTGAATGCAGCTTGATATTGAGGTTAATAAAAGCGGAGAATTCTAAAATCTTAACTATTATAGTCAGAATAGAAACTCATCTCCTGGTGGCTGGACCAATTTCGAAAGAATCTAGATTTGTAGAAAATTAAATTCTAAGAACTTTTCTAGAATGCGACATTTCTCTACGAATGATAAAAAAAAAGTTACATGGGAAAAATTAATCGATATTTTACATAACGCTAAATCGAACTAACGAATGGATTGTGTCGTATGAAAATTTAAAACTAAAAAAATTAGTACTTCCATTCATGATATCAACATGAAATTTTGAATGCAGCTTGATATTGAGGTTAATAAAAGCGGAGAATTCTAAAATCTTAACTATTATAGTCAGAATAGAAACTCATCTCCTGGTGGCTGGACCAATTTCGAAAGAATCTAGATTTGTAGAAAATTAAATTCTAAGAACTTTTCTAGAATGCGACATTTCTCTACGAATGATAAAAAAAAAGTTACATGGGAAAAATTAATCGAAATTGTACATAACGCTAAATCGAACTAACGAATGGATTGTGTCGTATGAAAATTTAAAACTAAAAAAATTAGTACTTCCATTCATGATATCAACATGAAATTTTGAATGCAGCTTGATATTGAGGTTAATAAAAGCGGAGAATTCTAAAATCTTAACTATTATAGTCAGAATAGAAACTCATCTCCTGGTGGCTGGACCAATTTCGAAAGAATCTAGATTTGTAGAAAATTAAATTCTAAGAACTTTTCTAGAATGCGACATTTCTCTAGGAATGATAAAAAAAAAGTTACATGGGAAAAATTAATCGAAATTGTACATAACGCTAAATCGAACTAACGAATGGATTGTGTCGTATGAAAATTTAAAACTAAAAAAAATAGTACTTCCATTCATGATATCAACATGAAATTTTGAATGCAGCTTGATATTGAGGTTAATAAAAGCGGAGAATTCTAAAATCTTAACTATTATAGTCAGAATAGAAACTCATCTCCTGGTGGCTGGACCAATTTCGAAAGAATCTAGATTTGTAGAAAATTAAATTCTAAGAACTTTTCTAGAATGCGACATTTCTCTACGAATGATAAAAAAAAAGTTACATGGGAAAAATTAATCGAAATTGTACATAACGCTAAATCGAACTAACGAATGGATTGTGTCGTATGAAAATTTAAAACTAAAAAAAATAGTACTTCCATTCATGATATCAACATGAAATTTTGAATGCAGCTTGATATTGAGGTTAATAAAAGCGGAGAATTCTAAAATCTTAACTATTATAGTCAGAATAGAAACTCATCTCCTGGTGGCTGGACCAATTTCGAAAGAATCTAGATTTGTAGAAAATTAAATTCTAAGAACTTTTCTAGAATGCGACATTTCTCTACGAATGATAAAAAAAAAGTTACATGGGAAAAATTAATCGAAATTGTACATAACGCTAAATCGAACTAACGAATGGATTGTGTCGTATGAAAATTTAAAACTAAAAAAAATAGTACTTCCATTCATGATATCAACATGAAATTTTGAATGCAGCTTGATATTGAGGTTAATAAAAGCGGAGAATTCTAAAATCTTAACTATTATAGTCAGAATAGAAACTCATCTCCTGGTGGCTGGACCAATTTCGAAAGAATCTAGATTTGTAGAAAATTAAATTCTAAGAACTTTTCTAGAATGCGACATTTCTCTACGAATGATAAAAAAAAAGTTACATGGGAAAAATTAATCGAAATTGTACATAACGCTAAATCGAACTAACGAATGGATTGTGTCGTATGAAAATTTAAAACTAAAAAAAATAGTACTTCCATTCATGATATCAACATGAAATTTTGAATGCAGCTTGATATTGAGGTTAATAAAAGCGGAGAATTCTAAAATCTTAACTATTATAGTCAGAATAGAAACTCATCTCCTGGTGGCTGGACCAATTTCGAAAGAATCTAGATTTGTAGAAAATTAAATTCTAAGAACTTTTCTAGAATGCGACATTTCTCTACGAATGATAAAAAAAAAGTTACATGGGAAAAATTAATCGAAATTGTACATAACGCTAAATCGAACTAACGAATGGATTGTGTCGTATGAAAATTTAAAACTAAAAAAAATAGTACTTCCATTCATGATATCAACATGAAATTTTGAATGCAGCTTGATATTGAGGTTAATAAAAGCGGAGAATTCTAAAATCTTAACTATTATAGTCAGAATAGAAACTCATCTCCTGGTGGCTGGACCAATTTCGAAAGAATCTAGATTTGTAGAAAATTAAATTCTAAGAACTTTTCTAGAAAGCGACATTTCTCTACGAATGATAAAAAAAAAGTTACATGGGAAAAATTAATCGAAATTGTACATAACGCTAAATCGAACTAACGAATGGATTGTGTCGTATGAAAATTTAAAACTAAAAAAATTAGTACTTCCATTCATGATATCAACATGAAATTTTGAATGCAGCTTGATATTGAGGTTAATAAAAGCGGAGAATTCTAAAATCTTAACTATTATAGTCAGAATAGAAACTCATCTCCTGGTGGCTGGACCAATTTCGAAAGAATCTAGATTTGTAGAAAATTAAATTCTAAGAACTTTTCTAGAATACGACATTTCTCTAGGAATGATAAAAAAAAAGTTACATGGGAAAAATTAATCGAAATTGTACATAACGCTAAATCGAACTAACGAATGGATTGTGTCGTATGAAAATTTAAAACTAAAAAAATTAGTACTTCCATTCATGATATCAACATGAAATTTTGAATGCAGCTTGATATTGAGGTTAATAAAAGCGGAGAATTCTAAAATCTTAACTATTATAGTCAGAATAGAAACTCATCTCCTGGTGGCTGGACCAATTTCGAAAGAATCTAGATTTGTAGAAAATTAAATTCTAAGAACTTTTCTAGAATGCGACATTTCTCTACGAATGATAAAAAAAAAGTTACATGGGAAAAATTAATCGAAATTGTACATAACGCTAAATCGAACTAACGAATGGATTGTGTCGTATGAAAATTTAAAACTAAAAAAAATAGTACTTCCATTCATGATATCAACATGAAATTTTGAATGCAGCTTGATATTGAGGTTAATAAAAGCGGAGAATTCTAAAATCTTAACTATTATAGTCGGAATAGAAACTCATCTCCTGGTGGCTGGACCAATTTCGAAAGAATCTAGATTTGTAGAAAATTAAATTCTAAGAACTTTTCTAGAATGCGACATTTCTCTACGAATGATAAAAAAAAAGTTACATGGGAAAAATTAATCGAAATTGTACATAACGCTAAATCGAACTAACGAATGGATTGTGTCGTATGAAAATTTAAAACTAAAAAAAATAGTACTTCCATTCAGGATATCAACATGAAATTTTGAATGCAGCTTGATATTGAGGTTAATAAAAGCGGAGAATTCTAAAATCTTAACTATTATAGTCAGAATAGAAACTCATCTCCTGGTGGCTGGACCAATTTCGAAAGAATCTAGATTTGTAGAAAATTAAATTCTAAGAACTTTTCTAGAATGCGACATTTCTCTACGAATGATAAAAAAAAAGTTACATGGGAAAAATTAATCGAAATTGTACATAACGCTAAATCGAACTAACGAATGGATTGTGTCGTATGAAAATTTAAAACTAAAAAAAATAGTACTTCCATTCATGATATCAACATGAAATTTTGAATGCAGCTTGATATTGAGGTTAATAAAAGCGGAGAATTCTAAAATCTTAACTATTATAGTCAGAATAGAAACTCATCTCCTGGTGGCTGGACCAATTTCGAAAGAATCTAGATTTGTAGAAAATTAAATTCTAAGAACTTTTCTAGAATTCGACATTTCTCTACGAATGATAAAAAAAAAGTTACATGGGAAAAATTAATCGAAATTGTACATAACGCTAAATCGAACTAACGAATGGATTGTGTCGTATGAAAATTTAAAACTAAAAAAAATAGTACTTCCATTCATGATATCAACATGAAATTTTGAATGCAGCTTGATATTGAGGTTAATAAAAGCGGAGAATTCTAAAATCTTAACTATTATAGTCAGAATAGAAACTCATCTCCTGGTGGCTGGACCAATTTCGAAAGAATCTAGATTTGTAGAAAATTAAATTCTAAGAACTTTTCTAGAATGCGACATTTCTCTAGGAATGATAAAAAAAAAGTTACATGGGAAAAATTAATCGAAATTGTACATAACGCTAAATCGAACTAACGAATGGATTGTGTCGTATGAAAATTTAAAACTAAAAAAATTAGTACTTCCATTCATGATATCAACATGAAATTTTGAACGCAGCTTGATATTGAGGTTAATAAAAGCGGAGAATTCTAAAATCTTAACTATTATAGTCGGAATAGAAACTCATCTCCTGGTGGCTGGACCAATTTCGAAAGAATCTAGATTTGTAGAAAATTAAATTCTAAGAACTTTTCTAGAATGCGACATTTCTCTACGAATGATAAAAAAAAAGTTACATGGGAAAAATTAATCGAAATTGTACATAACGCTAAATCGAACTAACGAATGGATTGTGTCGTATGAAAATTTAAAACTAAAAAAAATAGTACTTCCATTCATGATATCAACATGAAATTTTGAATGCAGCTTGATATTGAGGTTAATAAAAGCGGAGAATTCTAAAATCTTAACTATTATAGTCAGAATAGAAACTCATCTCCTGGTGGCTGGACCAATTTCGAAAGAATCTAGATTTGTAGAAAATTAAATTCTAAGAACTTTTCTAGAATGCGACATTTCTCTACGAATGATAAAAAAAAAGTTACATGGGAAAAATTAATCGAAATTGTACATAACGCTAAATCGAACTAACGAATGGATTGTGTCGTATGAAAATTTAAAACTAAAAAAATTAGTACTTCCATTCATGATATCAACATGAAATTTTGAATGCAGCTTGATATTGAGGTTAATAAAAGCGGAGAATTCTAAAATCTTAACTATTATAGTCAGAATAGAAACTCATCTCCTGGTGGCTGGACCAATTTCGAAAGAATCTAGATTTGTAGAAAATTAAATTCTAAGAACTTTTCTAGAAAGCGACATTTCTCTACGAATGATAAAAAAAAAGTTACATGGGAAAAATTAATCGAAATTGTACATAACGCTAAATCGAACTAACAAATGGATTGTGTCGTATGAAAATTTAAAACTAAAAAAAATAGTACTTCCATTCATGATATCAACATGAAATTTTGAATGCAGCTTGATATTGAGGTTAATAAAAGCGGAGAATTCTAAAATCTTAACTATTATAGTCAGAATAGAAACTCATCTCCTGGTGGCTGGACCAATTTCGAAAGAATCTAGATTTGTAGAAAATTAAATTCTAAGAACTTTTCTAGAAAGCGACATTTCTCTACGAATGATAAAAAAAAAGTTACATGGGAAAAATTAATCGAAATTGTACATAACGCTAAATCGAACTAACGAATGGATTGTGTCGTATGAAAATTTAAAACTAAAAAAAATAGTACTTCCATTCATGATATCAACATGAAATTTTGAATGCAGCTTGATATAGAGGTTAATAAAAGCGGAGAATTCTAAAATCTTAACTATTATAGTCAGAATAGAAACTCATCTCCTGGTGGCTGGACCAATTTCGAAAGAATCTAGATTTGTAGAAAATTAAATTCTAAGAACTTTTCTAGAATGCGACATTTCTCTACGAATGATAAAAAAAAAGTTACATGGGAAAAATTAATCGAAATTGTATATAACGCTAAATCGAACTAACGAATGGATTGTGTCGTATGAAAATTTAAAACTAAAAAAAATAGTACTTCCATTCATGATATCAACATGAAATTTTGAATGCAGCTTGATATTGAGGTTAATAAAAGCGGAGAATTCTAAAATCTTAACTATTATAGTCAGAATAGAAACTCATCTCCTGGTGGCTGGACCAATTTCGAAAGAATCTAGATTTGTAGAAAATTAAATTCTAAGAACTTTTCTAGAAAGCGACATTTCTCTACGAATGATAAAAAAAAGTTACATGGGAAAAATTAATCGAAATTGTACATAACGCTAAATCGAACTAACGAATGGATTGTGTCGTATGAAAATTTAAAACTAAAAAAAATAGTACTTCCATTCATGATATCAACATGAAATTTTGAATGCAGCTTGATATTGAGGTTAATAAAAGCGGAGAATTCTAAAATCTTAACTATTATAGTCAGAATAGAAACTCATCTCCTGGTGGCTGGACCAATTTCGAAAGAATCTAGATTTGTAGAAAATTAAATTCTAAGAACTTTTCTAGAATGCGACATTTCTCTACGAATGATAAAAAAAAAGTTACATGGGAAAAATTAATCGAAATTGTACATAACGCTAAATCGAACTAACGAATGGATTGTGTCGTATGAAAATTTAAAACTAAAAAAAATAGTACTTCCATTCATGATATCAACATGAAATTTTGAATGCAGCTTGATATTGAGGTTAATAAAAGCGGAGAATTCTAAAATCTTAACTATTATAGTCAGAATAGAAACTCATCTCCTGGTGGCTGGACCAATTTCGAAAGAATCTAGATTTGTAGAAAATTAAATTCTAAGAACTTTTCTAGAATGCGACATTTCTCTAGGAATGATAAAAAAAAAGTTACATGGGAAAAATTAATCGAAATTGTACATAACGCTAAATCGAACTAACGAATGGATTGTGTCGTATGAAAATTTAAAACTAAAAAAATTAGTACTTCCATTCATGATATCAACATGAAATTTTGAATGCAGCTTGATATTGAGGTTAATAAAAGCGGAGAATTCTAAAATCTTAACTATTATAGTCGGAATAGAAACTCATCTCCTGGTGGCTGGACCAATTTCGAAAGAATCTAGATTTGTAGAAAATTAAATTCTAAGAACTTTTCTAGAATGCGACATTTCTCTACGAATGATAAAAAAAAAGTTACATGGGAAAAATTAATCGAAATTGTACATAACGCTAAATCGAACTAACGAATGGATTGTGTCGTATGAAAATTTAAAACTAAAAAAATAGTACTTCCATTCATGATATCAACATGAAATTTTGAATGCAGCTTGATATTGAGGTTAATAAAAGCGGAGAATTCTAAAATCTTAACTATTATAGTCGGAATAGAAACTCATCTCCTGGTGGCTGGACCAATTTCGAAAGAATCTAGATTTGTAGAAAATTAAATTCTAAGAACTTTTCTAGAATGCGACATTTCTCTACGAATGATAAAAAAAAAGTTACATGGGAAAAATTAATCGAAATTGTACATAACGCTAAATCGAACTAACGAATGGATTGTGTCGTATGAAAATTTAAAACTAAAAAAAATAGTACTTCCATTCATGATATCAACATGAAATTTTGAATGCAGCTTGATATTGAGGTTAATAAAAGCGGAGAATTCTAAAATCTTAACAATTATAGTCAGAATAGAAACTCATCTCCTGGTGGCTGGACCAATTTCGAAAGAATCTAGATTTGTAGAAAATTAAATTCTAAGAACTTTTCTAGAATGCGACATTTCTCTACGAATGATAAAAAAAAAGTTACATGGGAAAAATTAATCGAAATTGTACATAACGCTAAATCGAACTAACGAATGGATTGTGTCGTATGAAAATTTAAAACTAAAAAAATTAGTACTTCCATTCATGATATCAACATGAAATTTTGAATGCAGCTTGATATTGAGGTTAATAAAAGCGGAGAATTCTAAAATCTTAACTATTATAGTCAGAATAGAAACTCATCTCCTGGTGGCTGGACCAATTTCGAAAGAATCTAGATTTGTAGAAAATTAAATTCTAAGAACTTTTCTAGAAAGCGACATTTCTCTACGAATGATAAAAAAAAAGTTACATGGGAAAAATTAATCGAAATTGTACATAACGCTAAATCGAACTAACGAATGGATTGTGTCGTATGAAAATTTAAAACTAAAAAAAATAGTACTTCCATTCATGATATCAACATGAAATTTTGAATGCAGCTTGATATTGAGGTTAATAAAAGCGGAGAATTCTAAAATCTTAACTATTATAGTCAGAATAGAAACTCATCTCCTGGTGGCTGGACCAATTTCGAAAGAATCTAGATTTGTAGAAAATTAAATTCTAAGAACTTTTCTAGAAAGCGACATTTCTCTACGAATGATAAAAAAAAAGTTACATGGGAAAAATTAATCGAAATTGTACATAACGCTAAATCGAACTAACGAATGGATTGTGTCGTATGAAAATTTAAAACTAAAAAAAATAGTACTTCCATTCATGATATCAACATGAAATTTTGAATGCAGCTTGATATTGAGGTTAATAAAAGCGGAGAATTCTAAAATCTTAACTATTATAGTCAGAATAGAAACTCATCTCCTGGTGGCTGGACCAATTTCGAAAGAATCTAGATTTGTAGAAAATTAAATTCTAAGAACTTTTCTAGAAAGCGACATTTCTCTACGAATGATAAAAAAAAAGTTACATGGGAAAAATTAATCGAAATTGTACATAACGCTAAATCGAACTAACGAATGGATTGTGTCGTATGAAAATTTAAAACTAAAAAAAATAGTACTTCCATTCATGATATCAACATGAAATTTTGAATGCAGCTTGATATTGAGGTTAATAAAAGCGGAGAATTCTAAAATCTTAACTATTATAGTCAGAATAGAAACTCATCTCCTGGTGGCTGGACCAATTTCGAAAGAATCTAGATTTGTAGAAAATTAAATTCTAAGAACTTTTCTAGAATGCGACATTTCTCTACGAATGATAAAAAAAAAGTTACATGGGAAAAATTAATCGAAATTGTACATAACGCTAAATCGAACTAACGAATGGATTGTGTCGTATGAAAATTTAAAACTAAAAAAAATAGTACTTCCATTCATGATATCAACATGAAATTTTGAATGCAGCTTGATATTGAGGTTAATAAAAGCGGAGAATTCTAAAATCTTAACTATTATAGTCAGAATAGAAACTCATCTCCTGGTGGCTGGACCAATTTCGAAAGAATCTAGATTTGTAGAAAATTAAATTCTAAGAACTTTTCTAGAAAGCGACATTTCTCTACGAATGATAAAAAAAAAGTTACATGGGAAAAATTAATCGAAATTGTACATAACGCTAAATCGAACTAACGAATGGATTGTGTCGTATGAAAATTTAAAACTAAAAAAAATAGTACTTCCATTCATGATATCAACATGAAATTTTGAATGCAGCTTGATATTGAGGTTAATAAAAGCGGAGAATTCTAAAATCTTAACTATTATAGTCAGAATAGAAACTCATCTCCTGGTGGCTGGACCAATTTCGAAAGAATCTAGATTTGTAGAAAATTAAATTCTAAGAACTTTTCTAGAATGCGACATTTCTCTACGAATGATAAAAAAAAAGTTACATGGGAAAAATTAATCGAAATTGTACATAACGCTAAATCGAACTAACGAATGGATTGTGTCGTATGAAAATTTAAAACTAAAAAAAATAGTACTTCCATTCATGATATCAACATGAAATTTTGAATGCAGCTTGATATTGAGGTTAATAAAAGCGGAGAATTCTAAAATCTTAACTATTATAGTCACAATAGAAACTCATCTCCTGGTGGCTGGACCAATTTCGAAAGAATCTAGATTTGTAGAAAATTAAATTCTAAGAACTTTTCTAGAATGCGACATTTCCCTAGGAATGATAAAAAAAAAGTTACATGGGAAAAATTAATCGAAATTGTACATAACGCTAAATCGAACTAACGAATGGATTGTGTCGTATGAAAATTTAAAACTAAAAAAATTAGTACTTCCATTCATGATATCAACATGAAATTTTGAATGCAGCTTGATATTGAGGTTAATAAAAGTGGAGAATTCTAAAATCTTAACTATTATAGTCGGAATAGAAACTCATCTCCTGGTGGCTGGACCAATTTCGAAAGAATCTAGATTTGTAGAAAATTAAATTCTAAGAACTTTTCTAGAATGCGACATTTCTCTACGAATGATAAAAAAAAAGTTACATGGGAAAAATTAATCGAAATTGTACATAACGCTAAATCGAACTAACGAATGGATTGTGTCGTATGAAAATTTAAAACTAAAAAAAATAGTACTTCCATTCATGATATCAACATGAAATTTTGAATGCAGCTTGATATTGAGGTTAATAAAAGCGGAGAATTCTAAAATCTTAACTATTATAGTCGGAATAGAAACTCATCTCCTGGTGGCTGGACCAATTTCGAAAGAATCTAGATTTGTAGAAAATTAAATTCTAAGAACTTTTCTAGAATGCGACATTTCTCTACGAATGATAAAAAAAAAGTTACATGGGAAAAATTAATCGAAATTGTACATAACGCTAAATCGAACTAACGAATGGATTGTGTCGTATGAAAATTTAAAACTAAAAAAAATAGTACTTCCATTCATGATATCAACATGAAATTTTGAATGCAGCTTGATATTGAGGTTAATAAAAGCGGAGAATTCTAAAATCTTAACTATTATAGTCAGAATAGAAACTCATCTCCTGGTGGCTGGACCAATTTCGAAAGAATCTAGATTTGTAGAAAATTAAATTCTAAGAACTTTTCTAGAATTCGACATTTCTCTACGAATGATAAAAAAAAAGTTACATGGGAAAAATTAATCGAAATTGTACATAACGCTAAATCGAACTAACGAATGGATTGTGTCGTATGAAAATTTAAAACTAAAAAAATTAGTACTTCCATTCATGATATCAACATGAAATTTTGAATGCAGCTTGATATTGAGGTTAATAAAAGCGGAGAATTCTAAAATCTTAACTATTATAGTCAGAATAGAAACTCATCTCCTGGTGGCTGGACCAATTTCGAAAGAATCTAGATTTGTAGAAAATTAAATTCTAAGAACTTTTCTAGAAAGCGACATTTCTCTACGAATGATAAAAAAAAAGTTACATGGGAAAAATTAATCGAAATTGTACATAACGCTAAATCGAACTAACGAATGGATTGTGTCGTATGAAAATTTAAAACTAAAAAAAATAGTACTTCCATTCATGATATCAACATGAAATTTTGAATGCAGCTTGATATTGAGGTTAATAAAAGCGGAGAATTCTAAAATCTTAACTATTATAGTCAGAATAGAAACTCATCTCCTGGTGGCTGGACCAATTTCGAAAGAATCTAGATTTGTAGAAAATTAAATTCTAAGAACTTTTCTAGAAAGCGACATTTCTCTACGAATGATAAAAAAAAAGTTACATGGGAAAAATTAATCGAAATTGTACATAACGCTAAATCGAACTAACGAATGGATTGTGTCGTATGAAAATTTAAAACTAAAAAAAATAGTACTTCCATTCATGATATCAACATGAAATTTTGAATGCAGCTTGATATTGAGGTTAATAAAAGCGGAGAATTCTAAAATCTTAACTATTATAGTCAGAATAGAAACTCATCTCCTGGTGGCTGGACCAATTTCGAAAGAATCTAGATTTGTAGAAAATTAAATTCTAAGAACTTTTCTAGAAAGCGACATTTCTCTACGAATGATAAAAAAAAAGTTACATGGGAAAAATTAATCGAAATTGTACATAACGCTAAATCGAACTAACGAATGGATTGTGTCGTATGAAAATTTAAAACTAAAAAAAATAGTACTTCCATTCATGATATCAACATGAAATTTTGAATGCAGCTTGATATTGAGGTTAATAAAAGCGGAGAATTCTAAAATCTTAACTATTATAGTCAGAATAGAAACTCATCTCCTGGTGGCTGGACCAATTTCGAAAGAATCTAGATTTGTAGAAAATTAAATTCTAAGAACTTTTCTAGAATGCGACATTTCTCTACGAATGATAAAAAAAAAGTTACATGGGAAAAATTAATCGAAATTGTACATAACGCTAAATCGAACTAACGAATGGATTGTGTCGTATGAAAATTTAAAACTAAAAAAAATAGTACTTCCATTCATGATATCAACATGAAATTTTGAATGCAGCTTGATATTGAGGTTAATAAAAGCAGAGAATTCTAAAATCTTAACTATTATAGTCAGAATAGAAACTCATCTCCTGGTGGCTGGACCAATTTCGAAAGAATCTAGATTTGTAGAAAATTAAATTCTAAGAACTTTTCTAGAAAGCGACATTTCTCTACGAATGATAAAAAAAAAGTTACATGGGAAAAATTAATCGAAATTGTACATAACGCTAAATCGAACTAACGAATGGATTGTGTCGTATGAAAATTTAAAACTAAAAAAAATAGTACTTCCATTCATGATATCAACATGAAATTTTGAATGCAGCTTGATATTGAGGTTAATAAAAGCGGAGAATTCTAAAATCTTAACTATTATAGTCGGAATAGAAACTCATCTCCTGGTGGCTGGACCAATTTCGAAAGAATCTAGATTTGTAGAAAATTAAATTCTAAGAACTTTTCTAGAATGCGACATTTCTCTACGAATGATAAAAAAAAAGTTACATGGGAAAAATTAATCGAAATTGTACATAACGCTAAATCGAACTAACGAATGGATTGTGTCGTATGAAAATTTAAAACTAAAAAAAATAGTACTTCCATTCATGATATCAACATGAAATTTTGAATGCAGCTTGATATTGAGGTTAATAAAAGCGGAGAATTCTAAAATCTTAACTATTATAGTCAGAATAGAAACTCATCTCCTGGTGGCTGGACCAATTTCGAAAGAATCTAGATTTGTAGAAAATTAAATTCTAAGAACTTTTCTAGAATGCGACATTTCTCTACGAATGATAAAAAAAAAGTTACATGGGAAAAATTAATCGAAATTGTACATAACGCTAAATCGAACTAACGAATGGATTGTGTCGTATGAAAATTTAAAACTAAAAAAAATAGTACTTCCATTCATGATATCAACATGAAATTTTGAATGCAGCTTGATATTGAGGTTAATAAAAGCGGAGAATTCTAAAATCTTAACTATTATAGTCAGAATAGAAACTCATCTCCTGGTGGCTGGACCAATTTCGAAAGAATCTAGATTTGTAGAAAATTAAATTCTAAGAACTTTTCTAGAATGCGACATTTCTCTACGAATGATAAAAAAAAAGTTACATGGGAAAAATTAATCGAAATTGTACATAACGCTAAATCGAACTAACGAATGGATTGTGTCGTATGAAAATTTAAAACTAAAAAAAATAGTACTTCCATTCATGATATCAACATGAAATTTTGAATGCAGCTTGATATTGAGGTTAATAAAAGCGGAGAATTCTAAAATCTTAACTATTATAGTCAGAATAGAAACTCATCTCCTGGTGGCTGGACCAATTTCGAAAGAATCTAGATTTGTAGAAAATTAAATTCTAAGAACTTTTCTAGAAAGCGACATTTCTCTACGAATGATAAAAAAAAAGTTACATGGGAAAAATTAATCGAAATTGTACATAACGCTAAATCGAACTAACGAATGGATTGTGTCGTATGAAAATTTAAAACTAAAAAAAATAGTACTTCCATTCATGATATCAACATGAAATTTTGAATGCAGCTTGATATTGAGGTTAATAAAAGCGGAGAATTCTAAAATCTTAACTATTATAGTCAGAATAGAAACTCATCTCCTGGTGGCTGGACCAATTTCGAAAGAATCTAGATTTGTAGAAAATTAAATTCTAAGAACTTTTCTAGAATGCGACATTTCTCTACGAATGATAAAAAAAAAGTTACATGGGAAAAATTAATCGAAATTGTACATAACGCTAAATCGAACTAACGAATGGATTGTGTCGTATGAAAATTTAAAACTAAAAAAAATAGTACTTCCATTCATGATATCAACATGAAATTTTGAATGCAGCTTGATATTGAGGTTAATAAAAGCGGAGAATTCTAAAATCTTAACTATTATAGTCGGAATAGAAACTCATCTCCTGGTGGCTGGACCAATTTCGAAAGAATCTAGATTTGTAGAAAATTAAATTCTAAGAACTTTTCTAGAATGCGACATTTCCCTAGGAATGATAAAAAAAAAGTTACATGGGAAAAATTAATCGAAATTGTACATAACGCTAAATCGAACTAACGAATGGATTGTGTCGTATGAAAATTTAAAACTAAAAAAATTAGTACTTCCATTCATGATATCAACATGAAATTTTGAATGCAGCTTGATATTGAGGTTAATAAAAGTGGAGAATTCTAAAATCTTAACTATTATAGTCGGAATAGAAACTCATCTCCTGGTGGCTGGACCAATTTCGAAAGAATCTAGATTTGTAGAAAATTAAATTCTAAGAACTTTTCTAGAATGCGACATTTCTCTACGAATGATAAAAAAAAAGTTACATGGGAAAAATTAATCGAAATTGTACATAACGCTAAATCGAACTAACGAATGGATTGTGTCGTATGAAAATTTAAAACTAAAAAAAATAGTACTTCCATTCATGATATCAACATGAAATTTTGAATGCAGCTTGATATTGAGGTTAATAAAAGCGGAGAATTCTAAAATCTTAACTATTATAGTCGGAATAGAAACTCATCTCCTGGTGGCTGGACCAATTTCGAAAGAATCTAGATTTGTAGAAAATTAAATTCTAAGAACTTTTCTAGAATGCGACATTTCTCTACGAATGATAAAAAAAAAGTTACATGGGAAAAATTAATCGAAATTGTACATAACGCTAAATCGAACTAACGAATGGATTGTGTCGTATGAAAATTTAAAACTAAAAAAAATAGTACTTCCATTCATGATATCAACATGAAATTTTGAATGCAGCTTGATATTGAGGTTAATAAAAGCGGAGAATTCTAAAATCTTAACTATTATAGTCAGAATAGAAACTCATCTCCTGGTGGCTGGACCAATTTCGAAAGAATCTAGATTTGTAGAAAATTAAATTCTAAGAACTTTTCTAGAATGCGACATTTCTCTACGAATGATAAAAAAAAAGTTACATGGGAAAAATTAATCGAAATTGTACATAACGCTAAATCGAACTAACGAATGGATTGTGTCGTATGAAAATTTAAAACTAAAAAAATTAGTACTTCCATTCATGATATCAACATGAAATTTTGAATGCAGCTTGATATTGAGGTTAATAAAAGCGGAGAATTCTAAAATCTTAACTATTATAGTCAGAATAGAAACTCATCTCCTGGTGGCTGGACCAATTTCGAAAGAATCTAGATTTGTAGAAAATTAAATTCTAAGAACTTTTCTAGAAAGCGACATTTCTCTACGAATGATAAAAAAAAAGTTACATGGGAAAAATTAATCGAAATTGTACATAACGCTAAATCGAACTAACGAATGGATTGTGTCGTATGAAAATTTAAAACTAAAAAAAATAGTACTTCCATTCATGATATCAACATGAAATTTTGAATGCAGCTTGATATTGAGGTTAATAAAAGCGGAGAATTCTAAAATCTTAACTATTATAGTCAGAATAGAAACTCATCTCCTGGTGGCTGGACCAATTTCGAAAGAATCTAGATTTGTAGAAAATTAAATTCTAAGAACTTTTCTAGAAAGCGACATTTCTCTACGAATGATAAAAAAAAAGTTACATGGGAAAAATTAATCGAAATTGTACATAACGCTAAATCGAACTAACGAATGGATTGTGTCGTATGAAAATTTAAAACTAAAAAAAATAGTACTTCCATTCATGATATCAACATGAAATTTTGAATGCAGCTTGATATTGAGGTTAATAAAAGCGGAGAATTCTAAAATCTTAACTATTATAGTCAGAATAGAAACTCATCTCCTGGTGGCTGGACCAATTTCGAAAGAATCTAGATTTGTAGAAAATTAAATTCTAAGAACTTTTCTAGAAAGCGACATTTCTCTACGAATGATAAAAAAAAAGTTACATGGGAAAAATTAATCGAAATTGTACATAACGCTAAATCGAACTAACGAATGGATTGTGTCGTATGAAAATTTAAAACTAAAAAAAATAGTACTTCCATTCATGATATCAACATGAAATTTTGAATGCAGCTTGATATTGAGGTTAATAAAAGCGGAGAATTCTAAAATCTTAACTATTATAGTCAGAATAGAAACTCATCTCCTGGTGGCTGGACCAATTTCGAAAGAATCTAGATTTGTAGAAAATTAAATTCTAAGAACTTTTCTAGAATGCGACATTTCTCTACGAATGATAAAAAAAAAGTTACATGGGAAAAATTAATCGAAATTGTACATAACGCTAAATCGAACTAACGAATGGATTGTGTCGTATGAAAATTTAAAACTAAAAAAAATAGTACTTCCATTCATGATATCAACATGAAATTTTGAATGCAGCTTGATATTGAGGTTAATAAAAGCGGAGAATTCTAAAATCTTAACTATTATAGTCGGAATAGAAACTCATCTCCTGGTGGCTGGACCAATTTCGAAAGAATCTAGATTTGTAGAAAATTAAATTCTAAGAACTTTTCTAGAATGCGACATTTCTCTACGAATGATAAAAAAAAAGTTACATGGGAAAAATTAATCGAAATTGTACATAACGCTAAATCGAACTAACGAATGGATTGTGTCGTATGAAAATTTAAAACTAAAAAAAATAGTACTTCCATTCATGATATCAACATGAAATTTTGAATGCAGCTTGATATTGAGGTTAATAAAAGCGGAGAATTCTAAAATCTTAACTATTATAGTCAGAATAGAAACTCATCTCCTGGTGGCTGGACCAATTTCGAAAGAATCTAGATTTGTAGAAAATTAAATTCTAAGAACTTTTCTAGAATGCGACATTTCTCTACGAATGATAAAAAAAAAGTTACATGGGAAAAATTAATCGAAATTGTACATAACGCTAAATCGAACTAACGAATGGATTGTGTCGTATGAAAATTTAAAACTAAAAAAAATAGTACTTCCATTCATGATATCAACATGAAATTTTGAATGCAGCTTGATATTGAGGTTAATAAAAGCGGAGAATTCTAAAATCTTAACTATTATAGTCAGAATAGAAACTCATCTCCTGGTGGCTGGACCAATTTCGAAAGAATCTAGATTTGTAGAAAATTAAATTCTAAGAACTTTTCTAGAATGCGACATTTCTCTACGAATGATAAAAAAAAAGTTACATGGGAAAAATTAATCGAAATTGTACATAACGCTAAATCGAACTAACGAATGGATTGTGTCGTATGAAAATTTAAAACTAAAAAAATTAGTACTTCCATTCATGATATCAACATGAAATTTTGAATGCAGCTTGATATTGAGGTTAATAAAAGCGGAGAATTCTAAAATCTTAACTATTATAGTCAGAATAGAAACTCATCTCCTGGTGGCTGGACCAATTTCGAAAGAATCTAGATTTGTAGAAAATTAAATTCTAAGAACTTTTCTAGAAAGCGACATTTCTCTACGAATGATAAAAAAAAAGTTACATGGGAAAAATTAATCGAAATTGTACATAACGCTAAATCGAACTAACGAATGGATTGTGTCGTATGAAAATTTAAAACTAAAAAAAATAGTACTTCCATTCATGATATCAACATGAAATTTTGAATGCAGCTTGATATTGAGGTTAATAAAAGCGGAGAATTCTAAAATCTTAACTATTATAGTCAGAATAGAAACTCATCTCCTGGTGGCTGGACCAATTTCGAAAGAATCTAGATTTGTAGAAAATTAAATTCTAAGAACTTTTCTAGAAAGCGACATTTCTCTACGAATGATAAAAAAAAAGTTACATGGGAAAAATTAATCGAAATTGTGTACATAACGCTAAATCGAACTAACGAATGGATTGTGTCGTATGAAAATTTAAAACTAAAAAAAAATAGTACTTTCATTCATGATATCAACATGAAATTTTGAATGCAGCTTGATATTGAGGTTAATAAAAGCGGAGAATTCTAAAATCTTAACTATTATAGTCAGAATAGAAACTCATCTCCTGGTGGCTGGACCAATTTCGAAAGAATCTAGATTTGTAGAAAATTAAATTCTAAGAACTTTTCTAGAATGCGACATTTCTCTACGAATGATAAAAAAAAAGTTACATGGGAAAAATTAATCGAAATTGTACATAACGCTAAATCGAACTAACGAATGGATTGTGTCGTATGAAAATTTAAAACTAAAAAAAATAGTACTTCCATTCATGATATCAACATGAAATTTTGAATGCAGCTTGATATTGAGGTTAATAAAAGCGGAGAATTCTAAAATCTTAACTATTATAGTCAGAATAGAAACTCATCTCCTGGTGGCTGGACCAATTTCGAAAGAATCTAGATTTGTAGAAAATTAAATTCTAAGAACTTTTCTAGAATGCGACATTTCTCTACGAATGATAAAAAAAAGTTACATGGGAAAAATTAATCGAAATTGTACATAACGCTAAATCGAACTAACGAATGGATTGTGTCGTATGAAAATTTAAAACTAAAAAAAATAGTACTTCCATTCATGATATCAACATGAAATTTTGAATGCAGCTTGATATTGAGGTTAATAAAAGCGGAGAATTCTAAAATCTTAACTATTATAGTCAGAATAGAAACTCATCTCCTGGTGGCTGGACCAATTTCGAAAGAATCTAGATTTGTAGAAAATTAAATTCTAAGAACTTTTCTAGAATGCGACATTTCTCTAGGAATGATAAAAAAAAAGTTACATGGGAAAAATTAATCGAAATTGTACATAACGCTAAATCGAACTAACGAATGGATTGTGTCGTATGAAAATTTAAAACTAAAAAAATTAGTACTTCCATTCATGATATCAACATGAAATTTTGAATGCAGCTTGATATTGAGGTTAATAAAAGCGGAGAATTCTAAAATCTTAACTATTATAGTCGGAATAGAAACTCATCTCCTGGTGGCTGGACCAATTTCGAAAGAATCTAGATTTGTAGAAAATTAAATTCTAAGAACTTTTCTAGAATGCGACATTCTCTACGAATGATAAAAAAAAGTTACATGGGAAAAATTAATCGAAATTGTACATAACGCTAAATCGAACTAACGAATGGATTGTGTCGTATGAAAATTTAAAACTAAAAAAATTAGTACTTCCATTCATGATATCAACATGAAATTTTGAATGCAGCTTGATATTGAGGTTAATAAAAGCGGAGAATTCTAAAATCTTAACTATTATAGTCGGAATAGAAACTCATCTCCTGGTGGCTGGACCAATTTCGAAAGAATCTAGATTTGTAGAAAATTAAATTCTAAGAACTTTTCTAGAATGCGACATTTCTCTACGAATGATAAAAAAAAAGTTACATGGGAAAAATTAATCGAAATTGTACATAACGCTAAATCGAACTAACGAATGGATTGTGTCGTATGAAAATTTAAAACTAAAAAAAATAGTACTTCCATTCATGATATCAACATGAAATTTGAATGCAGCTTGATATTGAGGTTAATAAAAGCGGAGAATTCTAAAATCTTAACTATTATAGTCAGAATAGAAACTCATCTCCTGGTGGCTGGACCAATTTCGAAAGAATCTAGATTTGTAGAAAATTAAATTCTAAGAACTTTTCTAGAAAGCGACATTTCTCTACGAATGATAAAAAAAAAGTTACATGGGAAAAATTAATCGAAATTGTACATAACGCTAAATCGAACTAACGAATGGATTGTGTCGTATGAAAATTTAAAACTAAAAAAAATAGTACTTCCATTCATGATATCAACATGAAATTTTGAATGCAGCTTGATATTGAGGTTAATAAAAGCGGAGAATTCTAAAATCTTAACTATTATAGTCAGAATAGAAACTCATCTCCTGGTGGCTGGACCAATTTCGAAAGAATCTAGATTTGTAGAAAATTAAATTCTAAGAACTTTTTTAGAATGCGACATTTCTCTACGAATGATAAAAAAAAAGTTACATGGGAAAAATTAATCGAAATTGTACATAACGCTAAATCGAACTAACGAATGGATTGTGTCGTATGAAAATTTAAAACTAAAAAAAATAGTACTTCCATTCATGATATCAACATGAAATTTTGAATGCAGCTTGATATTGAGGTTAATAAAAGCGGAGAATTCTAAAATCTTAACTATTATAGTCAGAATAGAAACTCATCTCCTGGTGGCTGGACCAATTTCGAAAGAATCTAGATTTGTAGAAAATTAAATTCTAAGAACTTTTCTAGAATGCGACATTTCTCTACGAATGATAAAAAAAAAGTTACATGGGAAAAATTAATCGAAATTGTACATAACGCTAAATCGAACTAACGAATGGATTGTGTCGTATGAAAATTTAAAACTAAAAAAAATAGTACTTCCATTCATGATATCAACATGAAATTTTGAATGCAGCTTGATATTGAGGTTAATAAAAGCGGAGAATTCTAAAATCTTAACTATTATAGTCAGAATAGAAACTCATCTCCTGGTGGCTGGACCAATTTCGAAAGAATCTAGATTTGTAGAAAATTAAATTCTAAGAACTTTTCTAGAATGCGACATTTCTCTACGAATGATAAAAAAAAAGTTACATGGGAAAAATTAATCGAAATTGTACATAACGCTAAATCGAACTAACGAATGGATTGTGTCGTATGAAAATTTAAAACTAAAAAAAATAGTACTTCCATTCATGATATCAACATGAAATTTTGAATGCAGCTTGATATTGAGGTTAATAAAAGCGGAGAATTCTAAAATCTTAACTATTATAGTCAGAATAGAAACTCATCTCCTGGTGGCTGGACCAATTTCGAAAGAATCTAGATTTGTAGAAAATTAAATTCTAAGAACTTTTCTAGAAAGCGACATTTCTCTACGAATGATAAAAAAAAAGTTACATGGGAAAAATTAATCGAAATTGTACATAACGCTAAATCGAACTAACGAATGGATTGTGTCGTATGAAAATTTAAAACTAAAAAAAATAGTACTTCCATTCATGATATCAACATGAAATTTTGAATGCAGCTTGATATTGAGGTTAATAAAAGCGGAGAATTCTAAAATCTTAACTATTATAGTCAGAATAGAAACTCATCTCCTGGTGGCTGGACCAATTTCGAAAGAATCTAGATTTGTAGAAAATTAAATTCTAAGAACTTTTCTAGAAAGCGACATTTCTCTACGAATGATAAAAAAAAGTTACATGGGAAAAATTAATCGAAATTGTACATAACGCTAAATCGAACTAACGAATGGATTGTGTCGTATGAAAATTTAAAACTAAAAAAAATAGTACTTCCATTCATGATATCAACATGAAATTTTGAATCCAGCTTGATATTGAGGTTAATAAAAGCGGAGAATTCTAAAATCTTAACTATTATAGTCAGAATAGAAACTCATCTCCTGGTGGCTGGACCAATTTCGAAAGAATCTAGATTTGTAGAAAATTAAATTCTAAGAACTTTTCTAGAATGCGACATTTCTCTAGGAATGATAAAAAAAAAGTTACATGGGAAAAATTAATCGAAATTGTACATAACGCTAAATCGAACTAACGAATGGATTGTGTCGTATGAAAATTTAAAACTAAAAAAAATAGTACTTCCATTCATGATATCAACATGAAATTTTGAATGCAGCTTGATATTGAGGTTAATAAAAGCGGAGAATTCTAAAATCTTAACTATTATAGTCAGAATAGAAACTCATCTCCTGGTGGCTGGACCAATTTCGAAAGAATCTAGATTTGTAGAAAATTAAATTCTAAGAACTTTTCTAGAATGCGACATTTCTCTACGAATGATAAAAAAAAAGTTACATGGGAAAAATTAATCGAAATTGTACATAACGCTAAATCGAACTAACGAATGGATTGTGTCGTATGAAAATTTAAAACTAAAAAAAATAGTACTTCCATTCATGATATCAACATGAAATTTTGAATGCAGCTTGATATTGAGGTTAATAAAAGCGGAGAATTCTAAAATCTTAACTATTATAGTCAGAATAGAAACTCATCTCCTGGTGGCTGGACCAATTTCGAAAGAATCTAGATTTGTAGAAAATTAAATTCTAAGAACTTTTTTAGAATGCGACATTTCTCTACGAATGATAAAAAAAAAGTTACATGGGAAAAATTAATCGAAATTGTACATAACGCTAAATCGAACTAACGAATGGATTGTGTCGTATGAAAATTTAAAACTAAAAAAAATAGTACTTCCATTCATGATATCAACATGAAATTTTGAATGCAGCTTGATATTGAGGTTAATAAAAGCGGAGAATTCTAAAATCTTAACTATTATAGTCAGAATAGAAACTCATCTCCTGGTGGCTGGACCAATTTCGAAAGAATCTAGATTTGTAGAAAATTAAATTCTAAGAACTTTTCTAGAAAGCGACATTTCTCTACGAATGATAAAAAAAAAGTTACATGGGAAAAATTAATCGAAATTGTACATAACGCTAAATCGAACTAACGAATGGATTGTGTCGTATGAAAATTTAAAACTAAAAAAAATAGTACTTCCATTCATGATATCAACATGAAATTTTGAATGCAGCTTGATATTGAGGTTAATAAAAGCGGAGAATTCTAAAATCTTAACTATTATAGTCAGAATAGAAACTCATCTCCTGGTGGCTGGACCAATTTCGAAAGAATCTAGATTTGTAGAAAATTAAATTCTAAGAACTTTTCTAGAATGCGACATTTCTCTACGAATGATAAAAAAAAAGTTACATGGGAAAAATTAATCGAAATTGTACATAACGCTAAATCGAACTAACGAATGGATTGTGTCGTATGAAAATTTAAAACTAAAAAAAATAGTACTTCCATTCATGATATCAACATGAAATTTTGAATGCAGCTTGATATTGAGGTTAATAAAAGCGGAGAATTCTAAAATCTTAACTATTATAGTCAGAATAGAAACTCATCTCCTGGTGGCTGGACCAATTTCGAAAGAATCTAGATTTGTAGAAAATTAAATTCTAAGAACTTTTCTAGAATGCGACATTTCTCTACGAATGATAAAAAAAAAGTTACATGGGAAAAATTAATCGAAATTGTACATAACGCTAAATCGAACTAACGAATGGATTGTGTCGTATGAAAATTTAAAACTAAAAAAAATAGTACTTCCATTCATGATATCAACATGAAATTTTGAATGCAGCTTGATATTGAGGTTAATAAAAGCGGAGAATTCTAAAATCTTAACTATTATAGTCAGAATAGAAACTCATCTCCTGGTGGCTGGACCAATTTCGAAAGAATCTAGATTTGTAGAAAATTAAATTCTAAGAACTTTTCTAGAAAGCGACATTTCTCTACGAATGATAAAAAAAAAGTTACATGGGAAAAATTAATCGAAATTGTACATAACGCTAAATCGAACTAACGAATGGATTGTGTCGTATGAAAATTTTAAAACTAAAAAAAATAGTACTTCCATTCATGATATCAACATGAAATTTTGAATGCAGCTTGATATTGAGGTTAATAAAAGCGGAGAATTCTAAAATCTTAACTATTATAGTCAGAATAGAAACTCATCTCCTGGTGCTGGACCAATTTCGAAAGAATCTAGATTTGTAGAAAATTAAATTCTAAGAACTTTTCTAGAATGCGACATTTCTCTAGGAATGATAAAAAAAAAGTTACATGGGAAAAATTAATCGAAATTGTACATACGCTAAATCGAACTAACGAATGGATTGTGTCGTATGAAAATTTAAAACTAAAAAAAATAGTACTTCCATTCATGATATCAACATGAAATTTTGAATGCAGCTTGATATTGAGGTTAATAAAAGCGGAGAATTCTAAAATCTTAACTATTATAGTCAGAATAGAAACTCATCTCCTGGTGGCTGGACCAATTTCGAAAGAATCTAGATTTGTAGAAAATTAAATTCTAAGAACTTTTCTAGAAAGCGACATTTCTCTACGAATGATAAAAAAAAAGTTACATGGGAAAAATTAATCGAAATTGTACATAACGCTAAATCGAACTAACGAATGGATTGTGTCGTATGAAAATTTAAAACTAAAAAAAATAGTACTTCCATTCATGATATCAACATGAAATTTTGAATGCAGCTTGATATTGAGGTTAATAAAAGCGGAGAATTCTAAAATCTTAACTATTATAGTCAGAATAGAAACTCATCTCCTGGTGGCTGGACCAATTTCGAAAGAATCTAGATTTGTAGAAAATTAAATTCTAAGAACTTTTCTAGAATGCGACATTTCTCTACGAATGATAAAAAAAAAGTTACATGGGAAAAATTAATCGAAATTGTACATAACGCTAAATCGAACTAACGAATGGATTGTGTCGTATGAAAATTTAAAACTAAAAAAATAGTACTTCCATTCATGATATCAACATGAAATTTTGAATGCAGCTTGATATTGAGGTTAATAAAAGCGGAGAATTCTAAAATCTTAACTATTATAGTCAGAATAGAAACTCATCTCCTGGTGGCTGGACCAATTTCGAAAGAATCTAGATTTGTAGAAAATTAAATTCTAAGAACTTTTCTAGAATGCGACATTTCTCTACGAATGATAAAAAAAATGTTACATGGGAAAAATTAATCGAAATTGTACATAACGCTAAATCGAACTAACGAATGGATTGTGTCGTATGAAAATTTAAAACTAAAAAAAATAGTACTTCCATTCATGATATCAACATGAAATTTTGAATGCAGCTTGATATTGAGGTTAATAAAAGCGGAGAATTCTAAAATCTTAACTATTATAGTCAGAATAGAAACTCATCTCCTGGTGGCTGGACCAATTTCGAAAGAATCTAGATTTGTAGAAAATTAAATTCTAAGAACTTTTCTAGAATGCGACATTTCTCTACGAATGATAAAAAAAAAGTTACTTGGGAAAAATTAATCGAAATTGTACATAACGCTAAATCGAACTAACGAATGGATTGTGTCGTATGAAAATTTAAAACTAAAAAAAATAGTACTTCCATTCATGATATCAACATGAAATTTTGAATGCAGCTTGATATTGAGGTTAATAAAAGCGGAGAATTCTAAAATCTTAACTATTATAGTCAGAATAGAAACTCATCTCCTGGTGGCTGGACCAATTTCGAAAGAATCTAGATTTGTAGAAAATTAAATTCTAAGAACTTTTCTAGAACGCGACATTTCTCTACGAATGATAAAAAAAAAGTTACATGGGAAAAATTAATCGAAATTGTACATAACGCTAAATCGAACTAACGAATGGATTGTGTCGTATGAAAATTTAAAACTAAAAAAAAATAGTACTTCCATTCATGATATCAACATGAAATTTTGAATGCAGCTTGATATTGAGGTTAATAAAAGCGGAGAATTCTAAAATCTTAACTATTATAGTCAGAATAGAAACTCATCTCCTGGTGGCTGGACCAATTTCGAAAGAATCTAGATTTGTAGAAAATTAAATTCTAAGAACTTTTCTAGAAAGCGACATTTCTCTACGAATGATAAAAAAAAAGTTACATGGGAAAAATTAATCGAAATTGTACATAACGCTAAATCGAACTAACGAATGGATTGTGTCGTATGAAAATTTAAAACTAAAAAAAATAGTACTTCCATTCATGATATCAACATGAAATTTTGAATGCAGCTTGATATTGAGGTTAATAAAAGCGGAGAATTCTAAAATCTTAACTATTATAGTCAGAATAGAAACTCATCTCCTGGTGGCTGGACCAATTTCGAAAGAATCTAGATTTGTAGAAAATTAAATTCTAAGAACTTTTCTAGAATGCGACATTTCTCTACGAATGATAAAAAAAAGTTACATGGGAAAAATTAATCGAAATTGTACATAACGCTAAATCGAACTAACGAATGGATTGTGTCGTATGAAAATTTAAAACTAAAAAAAATAGTACTTCCATTCATGATATCAACATGAAATTTTGAATGCAGCTTGATATTGAGGTTAATAAAAGCGGAGAATTCTAAAATCTTAACTATTATAGTCAGAATAGAAACTCATCTCCTGGTGGCTGGACCAATTTCGAAAGAATCTAGATTTGTAGAAAATTAAATTCTAAGAACTTTTCTAGAAAGCGACATTTCTCTACGAATGATAAAAAAAAAGTTACATGGGAAAAATTAATCGAAATTGTACATAACGCTAAATCGAACTAACGAATGGATTGTGTCGTATGAAAATTTAAAACTAAAAAAAATAGTACTTCCATTCATGATATCAACATGAAATTTTGAATGCAGCTTGATATTGAGGTTAATAAAAGCGGAGAATTCTAAAATCTTAACTATTATAGTCAGAATAGAAACTCATCTCCTGGTGGCTGGACCAATTTCGAAAGAATCTAGATTTGTAGAAAATTAAATTCTAAGAACTTTTCTAGAATGCGACATTTCTCTACGAATGATAAAAAAAAAGTTACATGGGAAAAATTAATCGAAATTGTACATAACGCTAAATCGAACTAACGAATGGATTGTGTCGTATGAAAATTTAAAACTAAAAAAAATAGTACTTCCATTCATGATATCAACATGAAATTTTGAATGCAGCTTGATATTGAGGTTAATAAAAGCGGAGAATTCTAAAATCTTAACTATTATAGTCAGAATAGAAACTCATCTCCTGGTGGCTGGACCAATTTCGAAAGAATCTAGATTTGTAGAAAATTAAATTCTAAGAACTTTTCTAGAATGCGACATTTCTCTACGAATGATAAAAAAAAAGTTACATGGGAAAAATTAATCGAAATTGTACATAACGCTAAATCGAACTAACGAATGGATTGTGTCGTATGAAAATTTAAAACTAAAAAAAATAGTACTTCCATTCATGATATCAACATGAAATTTTGAATGCAGCTGATATTGAGGTTAATAAAAGCGGAGAATTCTAAAATCTTAACTATTATAGTCAGAATAGAAACTCATCTCCTGGTGGCTGGACCAATTTTGAAAGAATCTAGATTTGTAGAAAATTAAATTCTAAGAACTTTTCTAGAATGCGACATTTCTCTACGAATGATAAAAAAAAAGTTACATGGGAAAAATTAATCGAAATTGTACATAACGCTAAATCGAACTAACGAATGGATTGTGTCGTATGAAAATTTAAAACTAAAAAAAATAGTACTTCCATTCATGATATCAACATGAAATTTTGAATGCAGCTTGATATTGAGGTTAATAAAAGCGGAGAATTCTAAAATCTTAACTATTATAGTCAGAATAGAAACTCATCTCCTGGTGGCTGGACCAATTTCGAAAGAATCTAGATTTGTAGAAAATTAAATTCTAAGAACTTTTCTAGAATGCGACATTTCTCTACGAATGATAAAAAAAAAGTTACATGGGAAAAATTAATCGAAATTGTACATAACGCTAAATCGAACTAACGAATGGATTGTGTCGTATGAAAATTTAAAACTAAAAAAAATAGTACTTCCATTCATGATATCAACATGAAATTTTGAATGCAGCTTGATATTGAGGTTAATAAAAGCGGAGAATTCTAAAATCTTAACTATTATAGTCAGAATAGAAACTCATCTCCTGGTGGCTGGACCAATTTCGAAAGAATCTAGATTTGTAGAAAATTAAATTCTAAGAACTTTTCTAGAATGCGACATTTCTCTACGAATGATAAAAAAAAAGTTACATGGGAAAAATTAATCGAAATTGTACATAACGCTAAATCGAACTAACGAATGGATTGTGTCGTATGAAAATTTAAAACTAATAAAAAATAGTACTTCCATTCATGATATCAACATGAAATTTGAATGCAGCTTGATATTGAGGTTAATAAAAGCGGAGAATTCTAAAATCTTAACTATTATAGTCAGAATAGAAACTCATCTCCTGGTGGCTGGACCAATTTCGAAAGAATCTAGATTTGTAGAAAATTAAATTCTAAGAACTTTTCTAGAAAGCGACATTTCTCTACGAATGATAAAAAAAAAGTTACATGGGAAAAATTAATCGAAATTGTACATAACGCTAAATCGAACTAACGAATGGATTGTGTCGTATGAAAATTTAAAACTAAAAAAAATAGTACTTCCATTCATGATATCAACATGAAATTTTGAATGCAGCTTGATATTGAGGTTAATAAAAGCGGAGAATTCTAAAATCTTAACTATTATAGTCAGAATAGAAACTCATCTCCTGGTGGCTGGACCAATTTCGAAAGAATCTAGATTTGTAGAAAATTAAATTCTAAGAACTTAATGCGACATTTCTCTACGAATGATAAAAAAAAAGTTACATGGGAAAAATTAATCGAAATTGTACATAACGCTAAATCGAACTAACGAATGGATTGTGTCGTATGAAAATTTAAAACTAAAAAAATAAGTACTTCCATTCATGATATCAACATGAAATTTTGAATGCAGCTTGATATTGAGGTTAATAAAAGCGGAGAATTCTAAAATCTTAACTATTATAGTCAGAATAGAAACTCATCTCCTGGTGGCTGGACCAATTTCGAAAGAATCTAGATTTGTAGAAAATTAAATTCTAAGAACTTTTCTAGAATGCGACATTTCTCTACGAATGATAAAAAAAAGTTACATGGGAAAAATTAATCGAAATTGTACATAACGCTAAATCGAACTAACGAATGGATTGTGTCGTATGAAAATTTAAAACTAAAAAAAATAGTACTTCCATTCATGATATCAACATGAAATTTTGAATGCAGCTTGATATTGAGGTTAATAAAAGCGGAGAATTCTAAAATCTTAACTATTATAGTCAGAATAGAAACTCATCTCCTGGTGGCTGGACCAATTTCGAAAGAATCTAGATTTGTAGAAAATTAAATTCTAAGAACTTTTCTAGAAAGCGACATTTCTCTACGAATGATAAAAAAAAAGTTACATGGGAAAAATTAATCGAAATTGTACATAACGCTAAATCGAACTAACGAATGGATTGTGTCGTATGAAAATTTAAAACTAAAAAAAATAGTACTTCCATTCATGATATCAACATGAAATTTTGAATGCAGCTTGATATTGAGGTTAATAAAAGCGGAGAATTCTAAAATCTTAACTATTATAGTCGGAATAGAAACTCATCTCCTGGTGGCTGGACCAATTTCGAAAGAATCTAGATTTGTAGAAAATTAAATTCTAAGAACTTTTCTAGAATGCGACATTTCTCTAGGAATGATAAAAAAAAAGTTACATGGGAAAAATTAATCGAAATTGTACATAACGCTAAATCGAACTAACGAATGGATTGTGTCGTATGAAAATTTAAAACTAAAAAAATTAGTACTTCCATTCATGATATCAACATGAAATTTTGAATGCAGCTTGATATTGAGGTTAATAAAAGCGGAGAATTCTAAAATCTTAACTATTATAGTCAGAATAGAAACTCATCTCCTGGTGGCTGGACCAATTTCGAAAGAATCTAGATTTGTAGAAAATTAAATTCTAAGAACTTTTCTAGAATGCGACATTTCTCTAGGAATGATAAAAAAAAAGTTACATGGGAAAAATTAATCGAAATTGTACATAACGCTAAATCGAACTAACGAATGGATTGTGTCGTATGAAAATTTAAAACTAAAAAAATTAGTACTACCATTCATGATATCAACATGAAATTGTGAATGCAGCTTGATATTGAGGTTAATAAAAGCGGAGAATTCTAAAATCTTAACTATTATAGTCGGAATAGAAACTCATCTCCTGGTGGCTGGACCAATTTCGAAAGAATCTAGATTTGTAGAAAATTAAATTCTAAGAACTTTTCTAGAATGCGACATTTCTCTACGAATGATAAAAAAAAAGTTACATGGGAAAAATTAATCGAAATTGTACATAACGCTAAATCGAACTAACGAATGGATTGTGTCGTATGAAAATTTAAAACTAAAAAAAATAGTACTTCCATTCATGATATCAACATGAAATTTTGAATGCAGCTTGATATTGAGGTTAATAAAAGCGGAGAATTCTAAAATCTTAACTATTATAGTCAGAATAGAAACTCATCTCCTGGTGGCTGGACCAATTTCGAAAGAATCTAGATTTGTAGAAAATAAAATTCTAAGAACTTTTCTAGAATGCGACATTTCTCTAGGAATGATAAAAAAAAAGTTACATGGGAAAAATTAATCGAAATTGTACATAACGCTAAATCGAACTAACGAATGGATTGTGTCGTATGAAAATTTAAAACTAAAAAAATTAGTACTTCCATTCATGATATCAACATGAAATTTTGAATGCAGCTTGATATTGAGGTTAATAAAAGCGGAGAATTCTAAAATCTTAACTATTATAGTCGGAATAGAAACTCATCTCCTGGTGGCTGGACCAATTTCGAAAGAATCTAGATTTGTAGAAAATTAAATTCTAAGAACTTTTCTAGAATGCGACATTTCTCTACGAATGATAAAAAAAAAGTTACATGGGAAAAATTAATCGAAATTGTACATAACGCTAAATCGAACTAACGAATGGATTGTGTCGTATGAAAATTTAAAACTAAAAAAATTAGTACTTCCATTCATGATATCAACATGAAATTTTGAATGCAGCTTGATATTGAGGTTAATAAAAGCGGAGAATTCTAAAATCTTAACTATTATAGTCGGAATAGAAACTCATCTCCTGGTGGCTGGACCAATTTCGAAAGAATCTAGATTTGTAGAAAATTAAATTCTAAGAACTTTTCTAGAATGCGACATTTCTCTACGAATGATAAAAAAAAAGTTACATGGGAAAAATTAATCGAAATTGTACATAACGCTAAATCGAACTAACGAATGGATTGTGTCGTATGAAAATTTAAAACTAAAAAAAATAGTACTTCCATTCATGATATCAACATGAAATTTTGAATGCAGCTTGATATTGAGGTTAATAAAAGCGGAGAATTCTAAAATCTTAACTATTATAGTCGGAATAGAAACTCATCTCCTGGTGGCTGGACCAATTTCGAAAGAATCTAGATTTGTAGAAAATTAAATTCTAAGAACTTTTTTAGAATGCGACATTTCTCTACGAATGATAAAAAAAAAGTTACATGGGAAAAATTAATCGAAATTGTACATAACGCTAAATCGAACTAACGAATGGATTGTGTCGTATGAAAATTTAAAACTAAAAAAAATAGTACTTCCATTCATGATATCAACATGAAATTTTGAATGCAGCTTGATATTGAGGTTAATAAAAGCGGAGAATTCTAAAATCTTAACTATTATAGTCAGAATAGAAACTCATCTCCTGGTGGCTGGACCAATTTCGAAAGAATCTAGATTTGTAGAAAATTAAATTCTAAGAACTTTTCTAGAATGCGACATTTCTCTACGAATGATAAAAAAAAAGTTACATGGGAAAAAATAATCGAAATTGTACATAACGCTAAATCGAACTAACGAATGGATTGTGTCGTATGAAAATTTAAAACTAAAAAAAATAGTACTTCCATTCATGATATCAACATGAAATTTTGAATGCAGCTTGATATTGAGGTTAATAAAAGCGGAGAATTCTAAAATCTTAACTATTATAGTCAGAATAGAAACTCATCTCCTGGTGGCTGGACCAATTTCGAAAGAATCTAGATTTGTAGAAAATTAAATTCTAAGAATTTTTCTAGAAAGCGACATTTCTCTACGAATGATAAAAAAAAAGTTACATGGGAAAAATTAATCGAAATTGTACATAACGCTAAATCGAACTAACGAATGGATTGTGTCGTATGAAAATTTAAAACTAAAAAAAATAGTACTTCCATTCATGATATCAACATGAAATTTTGAATGCAGCTTGATATTGAGGTTAATAAAAGCGGAGAATTCTAAAATCTTAACTATTATAGTCAGAATAGAAACTCATCTCCTGGTGGCTGGACCAATTTCGAAAGAATCTAGATTTGTAGAAAATTAAATTCTAAGAACTTTTCTAGAATGCGACATTTCTCTACGAATGATAAAAAAAAAGTTACATGGGAAAAATTAATCGAAATTGTACATAACGCTAAATCGAACTAACGAATGGATTGTGTCGTATGAAAATTTAAAACTAAAAAAAATAGTACTTCCATTCATGATATCAACATGAAATTTTGAATGCAGCTTGATATTGAGGTTAATAAAAGCGGAGAATTCTAAAATCTTAACTATTATAGTCGGAATAGAAACTCATCTCCTGGTGGCTGGACCAATTTCGAAAGAATCTAGATTTGTAGAAAATTAAATTCTAAGAACTTTTCTAGAAAGCGACATTTCTCTACGAATGATAAAAAAAAAGTTACATGGGAAAAATTAATCGAAATTGTACATAACGCTAAATCGAACTAACGAATGGATTGTGTCGTATGAAAATTTAAAACTAAAAAAAATAGTACTTCCATTCATGATATCAACATGAAATTTTGAATGCAGCTTGATATTGAGGTTAATAAAAGCGGAGAATTCTAAAATCTTAACTATTATAGTCAGAATAGAAACTCATCTCCTGGTGGCTGGACCAATTTCGAAAGAATCTAGATTTGTAGAAAATTAAATTCTAAGAACTTTTCTAGAATGCGACATTTCTCTACGAATGATAAAAAAAAAGTTACATGGGAAAAATTAATCGAAATTGTACATAACGCTAAATCGAACTAACGAATGGATTGTGTCGTATGAAAATTTAAAACTAAAAAAAATAGTACTTCCATTCATGATATCAACATGAAATTTTGAATGCAGCTTGATACTGAGGTTAATAAAAGCGGAGAATTCTAAAATCTTAACTATTATAGTCGGAATAGAAACTCATCTCCTGGTGGCTGGACCAATTTCGAAAGAATCTAGATTTGTAGAAAATTAAATTCTAAGAACTTTTCTAGAAAGCCACATTTCTCTACGAATGATAAAAAAAAAGTTACATGGGAAAAATTAATCGAAATTGTACATAACGCTAAATCGAACTAACGAATGGATTGTGTCGTATGAAAATTTAAAACTAAAAAAAATAGTACTTCCATTCATGATATCAACATGAAATTTTGAATGCAGCTTGATATTGAGGTTAATAAAAGCGGAGAATTCTAAAATCTTAACTATTATAGTCAGAATAGAAACTCATCTCCTGGTGGCTGGACCAATTTCGAAAGAATCTAGATTTGTAGAAAATTAAATTCTAAGAACTTTTCTAGAATGCGACATTTCTCTACGAATGATAAAAAAAAAGTTACATGGGAAAAATTAATCGAAATTGTACATAACGCTAAATCGAACTAACGAATGGATTGTGTCGTATGAAAATTTAAAACTAAAAAAAATAGTACTTCCATTCATGATATCAACATGAAATTTTGAATGCAGCTTGATATTGAGGTTAATAAAAGCGGAGAATTCTAAAATCTTAACTATTATAGTCAGAATAGAAACTCATCTCCTGGTGGCTGGACCAATTTCGAAAGAATCTAGATTTGTAGAAAATTAAATTCTAAGAACTTTTCTAGAATGCGACATTTCTCTAGGAATGATAAAAAAAAAGTTACATGGGAAAAATTAATCGAAATTGTACATAACGCTAAATCGAACTAACGAATGGATTGTGTCGTATGAAAATTTAAAACTAAAAAAAATAGTACTTCCATTCATGATATCAACATGAAATTTTGAATGCAGCTTGATATTGAGGTTAATAAAAGCGGAGAATTCTAAAATCTTAACTATTATAGTCGGAATAGAAACTCATCTCCTGGTGGCTGGACCAATTTCGAAAGAATCTAGATTTGTAGAAAATTAAATTCTAAGAACTTTTCTAGAAAGCGACATTTCTCTACGAATGATAAAAAAAAGTTACATGGGAAAAATTAATCGAAATTGTACATAACGCTAAATCGAACTAACGAATGGATTGTGTCGTATGAAAATTTAAAACTAAAAAAAATAGTACTTCCATTCATGATATCAACATGAAATTTTGAATGCAGCTTGATATTGAGGTTAATAAAAGCGGAGAATTCTAAAATCTTAACTATTATAGTCAGAATAGAAACTCATCTCCTGGTGGCTGGACCAATTTCGAAAGTATCTAGATTTGTAGAAAATTAAATTCTAAGAACTTTTCTAGAATGCGACATTTCTCTACGAATGATAAAAAAAAAGTTACATGGGAAAAATTAATCGAAATTGTACATAACGCTAAATCGAACTAACGAATGGATTGTGTCGTATGAAAATTTAAAACTAAAAAAATTAGTACTTCCATTCATGATATCAACATGAAATTTTGAATGCAGCTTGATATTGAGGTTAATAAAAGCGGAGAATTCTAAAATCTTAACTATTATAGTCAGAATAGAAACTCATCTCCTGGTGGCTGGACCAATTTCGAAAGAATCTAGATTTGTAGAAAATTAAATTCTAAGAACTTTTCTAGAATGCGACATTTCTCTACGAATGATAAAAAAAAAGTTACATGGGAAAAATTAATCGAAATTGTACATAACGCTAAATCGAACTAACGAATGGATTGTGTCGTATGAAAATTTAAAACTCAAAAAAATAGTACTTCCATTCATGATATCAACATGAAATTTTGAATGCAGCTTGATATTGAGGTTAATAAAAGCGGAGAATTCTAAAATCTTAACTATTATAGTCAGAATAGAAACTCATCTCCTGGTGGCTGGACCAATTTCGAAAGAATCTAGATTTGTAGAAAATTAAATTCTAAGAACTTTTCTAGAATGCGACATTTCTCTACGAATGATAAAAAAAAAGTTACATGGGAAAAATTAATCGAAATTTTACATAACGCTAAATCGAACTAACGAATGGATTGTGTCGTATGAAAATTTAAAACTAAAAAAATTAGTACTTCCATTCATGATATCAACATGAAATTTTGAATGCAGCTTGATATTGAGGTTAATAAAAGCGGAGAATTCTAAAATCTTAACTATTATAGTCAGAATAGAAACTCATCTCCTGGTGGCTGGACCAATTTCGAAAGAATCTAGATTTGTAGAAAATTAAATTCTAAGAACTTTTTTAGAATGCGACATTTCTCTACGAATGATAAAAAAAAAGTTACATGGGAAAAATTAATCGAAATTGTACATAACGCTAAATCGAACAAACGAATGGATTGTGTCGTATGAAAATTTAAAACTAAAAAAAATAGTACTTCCATTCATGATATCAACATGAAATTTTGAATGCAGCTTGATATTGAGGTTAATAAAAGCGGAGAATTCTAAAATCTTAACTATTATAGTCAGAATAGAAACTCATGTCCTGGTGGCTGGACCAATTTCGAAAGAATCTAGATTTGTAGAAAATTAAATTCTAAGAACTTTTCTAGAATGCGACATTTCTCTACGAATGATAAAAAAAAAGTTACATGGGAAAAATTAATCGAAATTGTACATAACGCTAAATCGAACTAACGAATGGATTGTGTCGTATGAAAATTTAAAACTAAAAAAATTAGTACTTCCATTCATGATATCAACATGAAATTTTGAATGCAGCTTGATATTGAGGTTAATAAAAGCGGAGAATTCTAAAATCTTAACTATTATAGTCGGAATAGAAACTCATCTCCTGGTGGCTGGACCAATTTCGAAAGAATCTAGATTTGTAGAAAATTAAATTCTAAGAACTTTTCTAGAATGCGACATTTCTCTACGAATGATAAAAAAAAAGTTACATGGGAAAAATTAATCGAAATTGTACATAACGCTAAATCGAACTAACGAATGGATTGTGTCGTATGAAAATTTAAAACTAAAAAAAATAGTACTTCCATTCATGATATCAACATGAAATTTTGAATGCAGCTTGATATTGAGGTTAATAAAAGCGGAGAATTCTAAAATCTTAACTATTATAGTCGGAATAGAAACTCATCTCCTGGTGGCTGGACCAATTTCGAAAGAATCTAGATTTGTAGAAAATTAAATTCTAAGAACTTTTCTAGAATGCGACATTTCTCTACGAATGATAAAAAAAAAGTTACATGGGAAAAATTAATCGAAATTGTACATAACGCTAAATCGAACTAACGAATGGATTGTGTCGTATGAAAATTTAAAACTAAAAAAAATAGTACTTCCATTCATGATATCAACATGAAATTTTGAATGCAGCTTGATATTGAGGTTAATAAAAGCGGAGAATTCTAAAATCTTAACTATTATAGTCAGAATAGAAACTCATCTCCTGGTGGCTGGACCAATTTCGAAAGAATCTAGATTTGTAGAAAATTAAATTCTAAGAACTTTTCTAGAATGCGACATTTCTCTAGGAATGATAAAAAAAAAGTTACATGGGAAAAATTAATCGAAATTGTACATAACGCTAAATCGAACTAACGAATGGATTGTGTCGTATGAAAATTTAAAACTAAAAAAAATAGTACTTCCATTCATGATATCAACATGAAATTTTGAATGCAGCTTGATATTGAGGTTAATAAAAGCGGAGAATTCTAAAATCTTAACTATTATAGTCGGAATAGAAACTCATCTCCTGGTGGCTGGACCAATTTCGAAAGAATCTAGATTTGTAGAAAATTAAATTCTAAGAACTTTTCTAGAATGCGACATTTCTCTACGAATGATAAAAAAAAAGTTACATGGGAAAAATTAATCGAAATTGTACATAACGCTAAATCGAACTAACGAATGGATTGTGTCGTATGAAAATTTAAAACTAAAAAAATTAGTACTTCCATTCATGATATCAACATGAAATTTTGAATGCAGCTTGATATTGAGGTTAATAAAAGCGGAGAATTCTAAACTCTTAACTATTATAGTCGGAATAGAAACTCATCTCCTGGAGGCTGGACCAATTTCGAAAGAATCTAGATTTGTAGAAAATTAAATTCTAAGAACTTTTCTAGAATGCGACATTTCTCTAGGAATGATAAAAAAAAAGTTACATGGGAAAAATTAATCGAAATTGTACATAACGCTAAATCGAACTAACGAATGGATTGTGTCGTATGAAAATTTAAAACTAAAAAAAATAGTACTTCCATTCATGATATCAACATGAAATTTTGAATGCAGCTTGATATTGAGGTTAATAAAAGCGGAGAATTCTAAAATCTTAACTATTATAGTCAGAATAGAAACTCATCTCCTGGTGGCTGGACCAATTTCGAAAGAATCTAGATTTGTAGAAAATTAAATTCTAAGAACTTTTCTAGAATGCGACATTTCTCTAGGAATGATAAAAAAAAAGTTACATGGGAAAAATTAATCGAAATTGTACATAACGCTAAATCGAACTAACGAATGGATTGTGTCGTATGAAAATTTAAAACTAAAAAAAATAGTACTTCCATTCATGATATCAACATGAAATTTTGAATGCAGCTTGATATTGAGGTTAATAAAAGCGGAGAATTCTAAAATCTTAACTATTATAGTCGGAATAGAAACTCATCTCCTGGTGGCTGGACCAATTTCGAAAGAATCTAGATTTGTAGAAAATTAAATTCTAAGAACTTTTCTAGAATGCGACATTTCTCTACGAATGATAAAAAAAAAGTTACATGGGAAAAATTAATCGAAATTGTACATAACGCTAAATCGAACTAACGAATGGATTGTGTCGTATGAAAATTTAAAACTAAAAAAAATAGTACTTCCATTCATGATATCAACATGAAATTTTGAATGCAGCTTGATATTGAGGTTAATAAAAGCGGAGAATTCTAAAATCTTAACTATTATAGTCGGAATAGAAACTCATCTCCTGGTGGCTGGACCAATTTCGAAAGAATCTAGATTTGTAGAAAATTAAATTCTAAGAACTTTTCTAGAATGCGACATTTCTCTAGGAATGATAAAAAAAAGTTACATGGGAAAAATTAATCGAAATTGTACATAACGCTAAATCGAACTAACGAATGGATTGTGTCGTATGAAAATTTAAAACTAAAAAAATTAGTACTTCCATTCATGATATCAACATGAAATTTTGAATGCAGCTTGATATTGAGGTTAATAAAAGCGGAGAATTCTAAAATCTTAACTATTATAGTCAGAATAGAAACTCATCTCCTGGTGGCTGGACCAATTTCGAAAGAATCTAGATTTGTAGAAAATTAAATTCTAAGAACTTTTCTAGAATGCGACATTTCTCTAGGAATGATAAAAAAAAAGTTACATGGGAAAAATTAATCGAAATTGTACATAACGCTAAATCGAACTAACGAATGGATTGTGTCGTATGAAAATTTAAAACTAAAAAAAATAGTACTTCCATTCATGATATCAACATGAAATTTTGAATGCAGCTTGATATTGAGGTTAATAAAAGCGGAGAATTCTAAAATCTTAACTATTATAGTCAGAATAGAAACTCATCTCCTGGTGGCTGGACCAATTTCGAAAGAATCTAGATTTGTAGAAAATTAAATTCTAAGAACTTTTCTAGAATGCGACATTTCTCTAGGAATGATAAAAAAAAAGTTACATGGGAAAAATTAATCGAAATTGTACATAACGCTAAATCGAACTAACGAATGGATTGTGTCGTATGAAAATTTAAAACTAAAAAAAATAGTACTTCCATTCATGATATCAACATGAAATTTTGAATGCAGCTTGATATTGAGGTTAATAAAAGCGGAGAATTCTAAAATCTTAACTATTATAGTCAGAATAGAAACTCATCTCCTGGTGGCTGGACCAATTTCGAAAGAATCTAGATTTGTAGAAAATTAAATTCTAAGAACTTTTCTAGAAAGCGACATTTCTCTAGGAATGATAAAAAAAAAAGTTACATGGGAAAAATTAATCGAAATTGTACATAACGCTAAATCGAACTAACGAATGGATTGTGTCGTATGAAAATTTAAAACTAAAAAAAATAGTACTTCCATTCATGATATCAACATGAAATTTTGAATGCAGCTTGATATTGAGGTTAATAAAAGCGGAGAATTCTAAAATCTTAACTATTATAGTCAGAATAGAAACTCATCTCCTGGTGGCTGGACCAATTTCGAAAGAATCTAGATTTGTAGAAAATTAAATTCTAAGAACTTTTCTAGAATGCGACATTTCTCTACGAATGATAAAAAAAAAGTTACATGGGAAAAATTAATCGAAATTGTACATAACGCTAAATCGAACTAACGAATGGATTGTGTCGTATGAAAATTTAAAACTAAAAAAATTAGTACTTCCATTCATGATATCAACATGAAATTTTGAATGCAGCTTGATATTGAGGTTAATAAAAGCGGAGAATTCTAAACTCTTAACTATTATAGTCGGAATAGAAACTCATCTCCTGGTGGCTGGACCAATTTCGAAAGAATCTAGATTTGTAGAAAATTAAATTCTAAGAACTTTTCTAGAATGCGACATTTCTCTACGAATGATAAAAAAAAAATTACATGGGAAAAATTAATCGAAATTGTACATAACGCTAAATCGAACTAACGAATGGATTGTGTCGTATGAAAATTTAAAACTAAAAAAAATAGTACTTCCATTCATGATATCAACATGAAATTTTGAATGCAGCTTGATATTGAGGTTAATAAAAGCGGAGAATTCTAAAATCTTAACTATTATAGTCAGAATAGAAACTCATCTCCTGGTGGCTGGACCAATTTCGAAAGAATCTAGATTTGTAGAAAATTAAATTCTAAGAACTTTTCTAGAATGCGACATTTCTCTACGAATGATAAAAAAAAAGTTACATGGGAAAAATTAATCGAAATTGTACATAACGCTAAATCGAACTAACGAATGGATTGTGTCGTATGAAAATTTAAAACTAAAAAAAATAGTACTTCCATTCATGATATCAACATGAAATTTTGAATGCAGCTTGATATTGAGGTTAATAAAAGCGGAGAATTCTAAAATCTTAACTATTATAGTCAGAATAGAAACTCCTCTCCTGGTGGCTGGACCAATTTCGAAAGAATCTAGATTTGTAGAAAATTAAATTCTAAGAACTTTTCTAGAATGCGACATTTCTCTACGAATGATAAAAAAAAAGTTACATGGGAAAAATTAATCGAAATTGTACATAACGCTACATCGAACTAACGAATGGATTGTGTCGTATGAAAATTTAAAACTAAAAAAAATAGTACTTCCATTCATGATATCAACATGAAATTTTGAATGCAGCTTGATATTGAGGTTAATAAAAGCGGAGAATTCTAAAATCTTAACTATTATAGTCGGAATAGAAACTCATCTCCTGGTGGCTGGACCAATTTCGAAAGAATCTAGATTTGTAGAAAATTAAATTCTAAGAACTTTTCTAGAATGCGACATTTCTCTACGAATGATAAAAAAAAAGTTACATGGGAAAAATTAATCGAAATTGTACATAACGCTAAATCGAACAAACGAATGGATTGTGTCGTATGAAAATTTAAAACTAAAAAAAATAGTACTTCCATTCATGATATCAACATGAAATTTTGAATGCAGCTTGATATTGAGGTTAATAAAAGCGGAGAATTCTAAAATCTTAACTATTATAGTCAGAATAGAAACTCATCTCCTGGTGGCTGGACCAATTTCGAAAGAATCTAGATTTGTAGAAAATTAAATTCTAAGAACTTTTCTAGAATGCGACATTTCTCTACGAATGATAAAAAAAAAGTTACATGGGAAAAATTAATCGAAATTGTACATAACGCTAAATCGAACTAACGAATGGATTGTGTCGTATGAAAATTTAAAACTAAAAAAATTAGTACTTCCATTCATGATATCAACATGAAATTTTGAATGCAGCTTGATATTGAGGTTAATAAAAGCGGAGAATTCTAAAATCTTAACTATTATAGTCAGAATAGAAACTCATCTCCTGGTGGCTGGACCAATTTCGAAAGAATCTAGATTTGTAGAAAATTAAATTCTAAGAACTTTTCTAGAATGCGACATTTCTCTAGGAATGATAAAAAAAAAGTTACATGGGAAAAATTAATCGAAATTGTACATAACGCTAAATCGAACTAACGAATGGATTGTGTCGTATGAAAATTTAAAACTAAAAAAATTAGTACTTCCATTCATGATATCAACATGAAATTTTGAATGCAGCTTGATATTGAGGTTAATAAAAGCGGAGAATTCTAAAATCTTAACTATTATAGTCAGAATAGAAACTCATCTCCTGGTGGCTGGACCAATTTCGAAAGAATCTAGATTTGTAGAAAATTAAATTCTAAGAACTTTTCTAGAATGCGACATTTCTCTAGGAATGATAAAAAAAAAGTTACATGGGAAAAATTAATCGAAATTGTACATAACGCTAAATCGAACTAACGAATGGATTGTGTCGTATGAAAATTTAAAACTAAAAAAATTAGTACTTCCATTCATGATATCAACATGAAATTTTGAATGCAGCTTGATATTGAGGTTAATAAAAGCGGAGAATTCTAAAATCTTAACTATTATAGTCGGAATAGAAACTCATCTCCTGGTGGCTGGACCAATTTCGAAAGAATCTAGATTTGTAGAAAATTAAATTCTAAGAACTTTTCTAGAATGCGACATTTCTCTACGAATGATAAAAAAAAAGTTACATGGGAAAAATTAATCGAAATTGTACATAACGCTAAATCGAACTAACGAATGGATTGTGTCGTATGAAAATTTAAAACTAAAAAAATTAGTACTTCCATTCATGATATCAACATGAAATTTTGAATGCAGCTTGATATTGAGGTTAATAAAAGCGGAGAATTCTAAAATCTTAACTATTATAGTCAGAATAGAAACTCATCTCCTGGTGGCTGGACCAATTTCGAAAGAATCTAGATTTGTAGAAAATTAAATTCTAAGAACTTTTCTAGAAAGCGACATTTCTCTACGAATGATAAAAAAAAAGTTACATGGGAAAAATTAATCGAAATTGTACATAACGCTAAATCGAACTAACGAATGGATTGTGTCGTATGAAAATTTAAAACTAAAAAAATTAGTACTTCCATTCATGATATCAACATGAAATTTTGAATGCAGCTTGATATTGAGGTTAATAAAAGCGGAGAATTCTAAAATCTTAACTATTATAGTCAGAATAGAAACTCATCTCCTGGTGGCTGGACCAATTTCGAAAGAATCTAAATTTGTAGAAAATTAAATTCTAAGAACTTTTCTAGAATGCGACATTTCTCTAGGAATGATAAAAAAAAAGTTACATGGGAAAAATTAATCGAAATTGTACATAACGCTAAATCGAACTAACGAATGGATTGTGTCGTATGAAAATTTAAAACTAAAAAAATTAGTACTTCCATTCATGATATCAACATGAAATTTTGAATGCAGCTTGATATTGAGGTTAATAAAAGCGGAGAATTCTAAAATCTTAACTATTATAGTCAGAATAGAAACTCATCTCCTGGTGGCTGGACCAATTTCGAAAGAATCTAGATTTGTAGAAAATTAAATTCTAAGAACTTTTCTAGAATGCGACATTTCTCTACGAATGATAAAAAAAAAGTTACATGGGAAAAATTAATCGAAATTGTACATAACGCTAAATCGAACTAACGAATGGATTGTGTCGTATGAAAATTTAAAACTAAAAAAATTAGTACTTCCATTCATGATATCAACATGAAATTTTGAATGCAGCTTGATATTGAGGTTAATAAAAGCGGAGAATTCTAAAATCTTAACTATTATAGTCAGAATAGAAACTCATCTCCTGGTGGCTGGACCAATTTCGAAAGAATCTAGATTTGTAGAAAATTAAATTCTAAGAACTTTTCTAGAATGCGACATTTCTCTACGAATGATAAAAAAAAAGTTACATGGGAAAAATTAATCGAAATTGTACATAACGCTAAATCGAACTAACGAATGGATTGTGTCGTATGAAAATTTAAAACTAAAAAAATAGTACTTCCATTCATGATATCAACATGAAATTTTGAATGCAGCTTGATATTGAGGTTAATAAAAGCGGAGAATTCTAAAATCTTAACTATTATAGTCAGAATAGAAACTCATCTCCTGGTGGCTGGACCAATTTCGAAAGAATCTAGATTTGTAGAAAATTAAATTCTAAGAACTTTTCTAGAATGCGACATTTCTCTAGGAATGATAAAAAAAAGTTACATGGGAAAAATTAATCGAAATTGTACATAACGCTAAATCGAACTAACGAATGGATTGTGTCGTATGAAAATTTAAAACTAAAAAAAATAGTACTTCCATTCATGATATCAACATGAAATTTTGAATGCAGCTTGATATTGAGGTTAATAAAAGCGGAGAATTCTAAAATCTTAACTATTATAGTCAGAATAGAAACTCATCTCCTGGTGGCTGGACCAATTTCGAAAGAATCTAGATTTGTAGAAAATTAAATTCTAAGAACTTTTCTAGAATGCGACATTTCTCTAGGAATGATAAAAAAAAAGTTACATGGGAAAAATTAATCGAAATTGTACATAACGCTAAATCGAACTAACGAATGGATTGTGTCGTATGAAAATTTAAAACTAAAAAAAATAGTACTTCCATTCATGATATCAACATGAAATTTTGAATGCAGCTTGATATTGAGGTTAATAAAAGCGGAGAATTCTAAAATCTTAACTATTATAGTCAGAATAGAAACTCATCTCCTGGTGGCTGGACCAATTTCGAAAGAATCTAGATTTGTAGAAAATTAAATTCTAAGAACTTTTCTAGAATGCGACATTTCTCTAGGAATGATAAAAAAAAAGTTACATGGGAAAAATTAATCGAAATTGTACATAACGCTAAATCGAACTAACGAATGGATTGTGTCGTATGAAAATTTAAAACTAAAAAAATTAGTACTTCCATTCATGATATCAACATGAAATTTTGAATGCAGCTTGATATTGAGGTTAATAAAAGCGGAGAATTCTAAAATCTTAACTATTATAGTCGGAATAGAAACTCATCTCCTGGTGGCTGGACCAATTTCGAAAGAATCTAGATTTGTAGAAAATTAAATTCTAAGAACTTTTCTAGAATGCGACATTTCTCTACGAATGATAAAAAAAAAGTTACATGGGAAAAATTAATCGAAATTGTACATAACGCTAAATCGAACTAACGAATGGATTGTGTCGTATGAAAATTTAAAACTAAAAAAAATAGTACTTCCATTCATGATACCAACATGAAATTTTGAATGCAGCTTGATATTGAGGTTAATAAAAGCGGAGAATTCTAAAATCTTAACTATTATAGTCAGAATAGAAACTCATCTCCTGGTGGCTGGACCAATTTCGAAAGAATCTAGATTTGTAGAAAATTAAATTCTAAGAACTTTTCTAGAATGCGACATTTCTCTAGGAATGATAAAAAAAAAGTTACATGGGAAAAATTAATCGAAATTGTACATAACGCTAAATCGAACTAACGAATGGATTGTGTCGTATGAAAATTTAAAACTAAAAAAATAGTACTTCCATTCATGATATCAACATGAAATCTTGAATGCAGCTTGATATTGAGGTTAATAAAAGCGGAGAATTCTAAAATCTTAACTATTATAGTCAGAATAGAAACTCATCTCCTGGTGGCTGGACCAATTTCGAAAGAATCTAGATTTGTAGAAAATTAAATTCTAAGAACTTTTCTAGAATGCGACATTTCTCTAGGAATGATAAAAAAAAAGTTACATGGGAAAAATTAATCGAAATTGTACATAACACTAAATCGAACTAACGAATGGATTGTGTCGTATGAAAATTTAAAACTAAAAAAATTAGTACTTCCATTCATGATATCAACATGAAATTTTGAATGCAGCTTGATATTGAGGTTAATAAAAGCGGAGAATTCTAAAATCTTAACTATTATAGTCAGAATAGAAACTCATCTCCTGGTGGCTGGACCAATTTCGAAAGAATCTAGATTTGTAGAAAATTAAATTCTAAGAACTTTTCTAGAATGCGACATTTCTCTAGGAATGATAAAAAAAAAGTTACATGGGAAAAATTAATCGAAATTGTACATAACGCTAAATCGAACTAACGAATGGATTGTGTCGTATGAAAATTTAAAACTAAAAAAAATAGTACTTCCATTCATGATATCAACATGAAATTTTGAATGCAGCTTGATATTGAGGTTAATAAAAGCGGAGAATTCTAAAATCTTAACTATTATAGTCAGAATAGAAACTCATCTCCTGGTGGCTGGACCAATTTCGAAAGAATCTAGATTTGTAGAAAATTAAATTCTAAGAACTTTTCTAGAATGCGACATTTCTCTACGAATGATAAAAAAAAAGTTACATGGGAAAAATTAATCGAAATTGTACATAACGCTAAATCGAACTAACGAATGGATTGTGTCGTATGAAAATTTAAAACTAAAAAAGTTAGTACTTCCATTCATGATATCAACATGAAATTTTGAATGCAGCTTGATATTGAGGTTAATAAAAGCGGAGAATTCTAAAATCTTAACTATTATAGTCAGAATAGAAACTCATCTCCTGGTGGCTGGACCAATTTCGAAAGAATCTAGATTTGTAGAAAATTAAATTCTAAGAACTTTTCTAGAAAGCGAAATTTCTCTACGAATGATAAAAAAAAAGTTACATGGGAAAAATTAATCGAAATTGTACATAACGCTAAATCGAACTAACGAATGGATTGTGTCGTATGAAAATTTAAAACTAAAAAAAATAGTACTTCCATTCATGATATCAACATGAAATTTTGAATGCAGCTTGATATTGAGGTTAATAAAAGCGGAGAATTCTAAAATCTTAACTATTATAGTCAGAATAGAAACTCATCTCCTGGTGGCTGGACCAATTTCGAAAGAATCTAGATTTGTAGAAAATTAAATTCTAAGAACTTTTCTAGAAAGCGACATTTCTCTACGAATGATAAAAAAAAAGTTACATGGGAAAAATTAATCGAAATTGTACATAACGCTAAATCGAACTAACGAATGGATTGTGTCGTATGAAAATTTAAAACTAAAAAAAATAGTACTTCCATTCATGATATCAACATGAAATTTTGAATGCAGCTTGATATTGAGGTTAATAAAAGCGGAGAATTCTAAAATCTTAACTATTATAGTCAGAATAGAAACTCATCTCCTGGTGGCTGGACCAATTTCGAAAGAATCTAGATTTGTAGAAAATTAAATTCTAAGAACTTTTCTAGAAAGCGACATTTCTCTACGAATGATAAAAAAAAAGTTACATGGGAAAAATTAATCGAAATTGTACATAACGCTAAATCGAACTAACGAATGGATTGTGTCTATGAAAATTTAAAACTAAAAAAATTAGTACTTCCATTCATGATATCAACATGAAATTTTGAATGCAGCTTGATATTGAGGTTAATAAAAGCGGAGAATTCTAAAATCTTAACTATTATAGTCAGAATAGAAACTCATCTCCTGGTGGCTGGACCAATTTCGAAAGAATCTAGATTTGTAGAAAATTAAATTCTAAGAACTTTTCTAGAATGCGACATTTCTCTAGGAATGATAAAAAAAAAGTTACATGGGAAAAATTAATCGAAATTGTACATAACGCTAAATCGAACTAACGAATGGATTGTGTCGTATGAAAATTTAAAACTAAAAAAAATAGTACTTCCATTCATGATATCAACATGAAATTTTGAATGCAGCTTGATATTGAGGTTAATAAAAGCGGAGAATTCTAAAATCTTAACTATTATAGTCAGAATAGAAACTCATCTCCTGGTGGCTGGACCAATTTCGAAAGAATCTAGATTTGTAGAAAATTAAATTCTAAGAACTTTTCTAGAAAGCGACATTTCTCTACGAATGATAAAAAAAAAGTTACATGGGAAAAATTAATCGAAATTGTACATAACGCTAAATCGAACTAACGAATGGATTGTGTCGTATGAAAATTTAAAACTAAAAAAATTAGTACTTCCATTCATGATATCAACATGAAATTTTGAATGCAGCTTGATATTGAGGTTAATAAAAGCGGAGAATTCTAAAATCTTAACTATTATAGTCAGAATAGAAACTCATCTCCTGGTGGCTGGACCAATTTCGAAAGAATCTAGATTTGTAGAAAATTAAATTCTAAGAACTTTTCTAGAATGCGACATTTCTCTACGAATGATAAAAAAAAAGTTACATGGGAAAAATTAATCGAAATTGTACATAACGCTAAATCGAACTAACGAATGGATTGTGTCGTATGAAAATTTAAAACTAAAAAAAATAGTACTTCCATTCATGATATCAACATGAAATTTTGAATGCAGCTTGATATTGAGGTTAATAAAAGCGGAGAATTCTAAAATCTTAACTATTATAGTCAGAATAGAAACTCATCTCCTGGTGGCTGGACCAATTTCGAAAGAATCTAGATTTGTAGAAAATTAAATTCTAAGAACTTTTCTAGAAAGCGACATTTCTCTACGAATGATAAAAAAAAAGTTACATGGGAAAAATTAATCGAAATTGTACATAACGCTAAATCGAACTAACGAATGGATTGTGTCGTATGAAAATTTAAAACTAAAAAAAATAGTACTTCCATTCATGATATCAACATGAAATTTTGAATGCAGCTTGATATTGAGGTTAATAAAAGCGGAGAATTCTAAAATCTTAACTATTATAGTCAGAATAGAAACTCATCTCCTGGTGGCTGGACCAATTTCGAAAGAATCTAGATTTGTAGAAAATTAAATTCTAAGAACTTTTCTAGAAAGCGACATTTCTCTTCGAATGATAAAAAAAAAGTTACATGGGAAAAATTAATCGAAATTGTACATAACGCTAAATCGAACTAACGAATGGATTGTGTCGTATGAAAATTTAAAACTAAAAAAAATAGTACTTCCATTCATGATATCAACATGAAATTTTGAATGCAGCTTGATATTGAGGTTAATAAAAGCGGAGAATTCTAAAATCTTAACTATTATAGTCGGAATAGAAACTCATCTCCTGGTGGCTGGACCAATTTCGAAAGAATCTAGATTTGTAGAAAATTAAATTCTAAGAACTTTTTTAGAATGCGACATTTCTCTACGAATGATAAAAAAAAAGTTACATGGGAAAAATTAATCGAAATTGTACATAACGCTAAATCGAACTAACGAATGGATTGTGTCGTATGAAAATTTAAAACTAAAAAAATAGTACTTCCATTCATGATATCAACATGAAATTTTGAATGCAGCTTGATATTGAGGTTAATAAAAGCGGAGAATTCTAAAATCTTAACTATTATAGTCAGAATAGAAACTCATCTCCTGGTGGCTGGACCAATTTCGAAAGAATCTAGATTTGTAGAAAATTAAATTCTAAGAACTTTTCTAGAAAGCGACATTTCTCTACGAATGATAAAAAAAAAGTTACATGGGAAAAATTAATCGAAATTGTACATAACGCTAAATCGAACTAACGAATGGATTGTGTCGTATGAAAATTTAAAACTAAAAAAAATAGTACTTCCATTCATGATATCAACATGAAATTTTGAATGCAGCTTGATATTGAGGTTAATAAAAGCGGAGAATTCTAAAATCTTAACTATTATAGTCAGAATAGAAACTCATCTCCTGGTGGCTGGACCAATTTCGAAAGAATCTAGATTTGTAGAAAATTAAATTCTAAGAACTTTTCTAGAATGCGACATTTCTCTACGAATGATAAAAAAAAAGTTACATGGGAAAAATTAATCGAAATTGTACATAACGCTAAATCGAACTAACGAATGGATTGTGTCGTATGAAAATTTAAAACTAAAAAAATTAGTACTTCCATTCATGATATCAACATGAAATTTTGAATGCAGCTTGATATTGAGGTTAATAAAAGCGGAGAATTCTAAAATCTTAACTATTATAGTCAGAATAGAAACTCATCTCCTGGTGGCTGGACCAATTTCGAAAGAATCTAGATTTGTAGAAAATTAAATTCTAAGAACTTTTCTAGAAAGCGACATTTCTCTACGAATGATAAAAAAAAAGTTACATGGGAAAAATTAATCGAAATTGTACATAACGCTAAATCGAACTAACGAATGGATTGTGTCGTATGAAAATTTAAAACTAAAAAAAATAGTACTTCCATTCATGATATCAACATGAAATTTTGAATGCAGCTTGATATTGAGGTTAATAAAAGCGGAGAATTCTAAAATCTTAACTATTATAGTCAGAATAGAAACTCATCTCCTGGTGGCTGGACCAATTTCGAAAGAATCTAGATTTGTAGAAAATTAAATTCTAAGAACTTTTCTAGAATGCGACATTTCTCTACGAATGATAAAAAAAAAGTTACATGGGAAAAATTAATCGAAATTGTACATAACGCTAAATCGAACTAACGAATGGATTGTGTCGTATGAAAATTTAAAACTAAAAAAAATAGTACTTCCATTCATGATATCAACATGAAATTTTGAATGCAGCTTGATATTGAGGTTAATAAAAGCGGAGAATTCTAAAATCTTAACTATTATAGTCAGAATAGAAACTCATCTCCTGGTGGCTGGACCAATTTCGAAAGAATCTAGATTTGTAGAAAATTAAATTCTAAGAACTTTTCTAGAAAGCGACATTTCTCTACGAATGATAAAAAAAAAGTTACATGGGAAAAATTAATCGAAATTGTACATAACGCTAAATCGAACTAACGAATGGATTGTGTCGTATGAAAATTTAAAACTAAAAAAATTAGTACTTCCATTCATGATATCAACATGAAATTTTGAATGCAGCTTGATATTGAGGTTAATAAAAGCGGAGAATTCTAAAATCTTAACTATTATAGTCAGAATAGAAACTCATCTCCTGGTGGCTGGACCAATTTCGAAAGAATCTAGATTTGTAGAAAATTAAATTCTAAGAACTTTTCTAGAATGCGACATTTCTCTACGAATGATAAAAAAAAAGTTACATGGGAAAAATTAATCGAAATTGTACATAACGCTAAATCGAACTAACGAATGGATTGTGTCGTATGAAAATTTAAAACTAAAAAAAATAGTACTTCCATTCATGATATCAACATGAAATTTTGAATGCAGCTTGATATTGAGGTTAATAAAAGCGGAGAATTCTAAAATCTTAACTATTATAGTCAGAATAGAAACTCATCTCCTGGTGGCTGGACCAATTTCGAAAGAATCTAGATTTGTAGAAAATTAAATTCTAAGAACTTTTCTAGAAAGCGACATTTCTCTACGAATGATAAAAAAAAAGTTACATGGGAAAAATTAATCGAAATTGTACATAACGCTAAATCGAACTAACGAATGGATTGTGTCGTATGAAAATTTAAAACTAAAAAAATTAGTACTTCCATTCATGATATCAACATGAAATTTTGAATGCAGCTTGATATTGAGGTTAATAAAAGCGGAGAATTCTAAAATCTTAACTATTATAGTCGGAATAGAAACTCATCTCCTGGTGGCTGGACCAATTTCGAAAGAATCTAGATTTGTAGAAAATTAAATTCTAAGAACTTTTTTAGAATGCGACATTTCTCTACGAATGATAAAAAAAAAGTTACATGGGAAAAATTAATCGAAATTGTACATAACGCTAAATCGAACTAACGAATGGATTGTGTCGTATGAAAATTTAAAACTAAAAAAAATAGTACTTCCATTCATGATATCAACATGAAATTTTGAATGCAGCTTGATATTGAGGTTAATAAAAGCGGAGAATTCTAAAATCTTAACTATTATAGTCAGAATAGAAACTCATCTCCTGGTGGCTGGACCAATTTCGAAAGAATCTAGATTTGTAGAAAATTAAATTCTAAGAACTTTTCTAGAAAGCGACATTTCTCTACGAATGATAAAAAAAAAGTTACATGGGAAAAATTAATCGAAATTGTACATAACGCTAAATCGAACTAACGAATGGATTGTGTCGTATGAAAATTTAAAACTAAAAAAAATAGTACTTCCATTCATGATATCAACATGAAATTTTGAATGCAGCTTGATATTGAGGTTAATAAAAGCGGAGAATTCTAAAATCTTAACTATTATAGTCAGAATAGAAACTCATCTCCTGGTGGCTGGACCAATTTCGAAAGAATCTAGATTTGTAGAAAATTAAATTCTAAGAACTTTTCTAGAAAGCGACATTTCTCTACGAATGATAAAAAAAAAGTTACATGGGAAAAATTAATCGAAATTGTACATAACGCTAAATCGAACTAACGAATGGATTGTGTCGTATGAAAATTTAAAACTAAAAAAAATAGTACTTCCATTCATGATATCAACATGAAATTTTGAATGCAGCTTGATATTGAGGTTAATAAAAGCGGAGAATTCTAAAATCTTAACTATTATAGTCAGAATAGAAACTCATCTCCTGGTGGCTGGACCAATTTCGAAAGAATCTAGATTTGTAGAAAATTAAATTCTAAGAACTTTTCTAGAAAGCGACATTTCTCTACGAATGATAAAAAAAAAGTTACATGGGAAAAATTAATCGAAATTGTACATAACGCTAAATCGAACTAACGAATGGATTGTGTCGTATGAAAATTTAAAACTAAAAAAAATAGTACTTCCATTCATGATATCAACATGAAATTTTGAATGCAGCTTGATATTGAGGTTAATAAAAGCGGAGAATTCTAAAATCTTAACTATTATAGTCGGAATAGAAACTCATCTCCTGGTGGCTGGACCAATTTCGAAAGAATCTAGATTTGTAGAAAATTAAATTCTAAGAACTTTTTTAGAATGCGACATTTCTCTACGAATGATAAAAAAAAAGTTACATGGGAAAAATTAATCGAAATTGTACATAACGCTAAATCGAACTAACGAATGGATTGTGTCGTATGAAAATTTAAAACTAAAAAAAATAGTACTTCCATTCATGATATCAACATGAAATTTTGAATGCAGCTTGATATTGAGGTTAATAAAAGCGGAGAATTCTAAAATCTTAACTATTATAGTCAGAATAGAAACTCATCTCCTGGTGGCTGGACCAATTTCGAAAGAATCTAGATTTGTAGAAAATTAAATTCTAAGAACTTTTCTAGAAAGCGACATTTCTCTACGAATGATAAAAAAAAAGTTACATGGGAAAAATTAATCGAAATTGTACATAACGCTAAATCGAACTAACGAATGGATTGTGTCGTATGAAAATTTAAAACTAAAAAAAATAGTACTTCCATTCATGATATCAACATGAAATTTTGAATGCAGCTTGATATTGAGGTTAATAAAAGCGGAGAATTCTAAAATCTTAACTATTATAGTCAGAATAGAAACTCATCTCCTGGTGGCTGGACCAATTTCGAAAGAATCTAGATTTGTAGAAAATTAAATTCTAAGAACTTTTCTAGAATGCGACATTTCTCTACGAATGATAAAAAAAAAGTTACATGGGAAAAATTAATCGAAATTGTACATAACGCTAAATCGAACTAACGAATGGATTGTGTCGTATGAAAATTTAAAACTAAAAAAATTAGTACTTCCATTCATGATATCAACATGAAATTTTGAATGCAGCTTGATATTGAGGTTAATAAAAGCGGAGAATTCTAAAATCTTAACTATTATAGTCAGAATAGAAACTCATCTCCTGGTGGCTGGACCAATTTCGAAAGAATCTAGATTTGTAGAAAATTAAATTCTAAGAACTTTTCTAGAATGCGAAATTTCTCTACGAATGATAAAAAAAAAGTTACATGTTAAAAATTAATCGAAATTGTACATAACGTTAAATCGAACTAACGAATGGATTGTGTCGTATGAAAATTTAAAACTAAAAAAAATAGTACTTCCATTCATGATATCAACATGAAATTTTGAATGCAGCTTGATATTGAGGTTAATAAAAGCGGAGAATTCTAAAATCTTAACTATTATAGTCAGAATAGAAACTCATCTCCTGGTGGCTGGACCAATTTCGAAAGAATCTAGATTTGTAGAAAATTAAATTCTAAGAACTTTTCTAGAATGCGACATTTCTCTACGAATGATAAAAAAAAAGTTACATGGGAAAAATTAATCGAAATTGTACATAACGCTAAATCGAACTAACGAATGGATTGTGTCGTATGAAAATTTAAAACTAAAAAAAATAGTACTTCCATTCATGATATCAACATGAAATTTTGAATGCAGCTTGATATTGAGGTTAATAAAAGCGGAGAATTCTAAAATCTTAACTATTATAGTCAGAATAGAAACTCATCTCCTGGTGGCTGGACCAATTTCGAAAGAATCTAGATTTGTAGAAAATTAAATTCTAAGAACTTTTCTAGAATGCGACATTTCTCTACGAATGATAAAAAAAAAGTTACATGGGAAAAATTAATCGAAATTGTACATAACGCTAAATCGAACTAACGAATGGATTGTGTCGTATGAAAATTTAAAACTAAAAAAAATAGTACTTCCATTCATGATATCAACATGAAATTTTGAATGCAGCTTGATATTGAGGTTAATAAAAGCGGAGAATTCTAAAATCTTAACTATTATAGTCAGAATAGAAACTCATCTCCTGGTGGCTGGACCAATTTCGAAAGAATCTAGATTTGTAGAAAATTAAATTCTAAGAACTTTTCTAGAAAGCGACATTTCTCTACGAATGATAAAAAAAAAGTTACATGGGAAAAATTAATCGAAATTGTACATAACGCTAAATCGAACTAACGAATGGATTGTGTCGTATGAAAATTTAAAACTAAAAAAAATAGTACTTCCATTCATGATATCAACATGAAATTTTGAATGCAGCTTGATATTGAGGTTAATAAAAGCGGAGAATTCTAAAATCTTAACTATTATAGTCAGAATAGAAACTCATCTCCTGGTGGCTGGACCAATTTCGAAAGAATCTAGATTTGTAGAAAATTAAATTCTAAGAACTTTTCTAGAATACGACATTTCTCTACGAATGATAAAAAAAAAGTTACATGGGAAAAATTAATCGAAATTGTACATAACGCTAAATCGAACTAACGAATGGATTGTGTCGTATGAAAATTTAAAACTAAAAAAATTAGTACTTCCATTCATGATATCAACATGAAATTTTGAATGCAGCTTGATATTGAGGTTAATAAAAGCGGAGAATTCTAAAATCTTAACTATTATAGTCAGAATAGAAACTCATCTCCTGGTGGCTGGACCAATTTCGAAAGAATCTAGATTTGTAGAAAATTAAATTCTAAGAACTTTTCTAGAAAGCGAAATTTCTCTACGAATGATAAAAAAAAAGTTACATGGGAAAAATTAATCGAAATTGTACATAACGCTAAATCGAACTAACGAATGGATTGTGTCGTATGAAAATTTAAAACTAAAAAAAATAGTACTTCCATTCATGATATCAACATGAAATTTTGAATGCAGCTTGATATTGAGGTTAATAAAAGCGGAGAATTCTAAAATCTTAACTATTATAGTCAGAATAGAAACTCATCTCCTGGTGGCTGGACCAATTTCGAAAGAATCTAGATTTGTAGAAAATTAAATTCTAAGAACTTTTCTAGAAAGCGACATTTCTCTACGAATGATAAAAAAAAAGTTACATGGGAAAAATTAATCGAAATTGTACATAACGCTAAATCGAACTAACGAATGGATTGTGTCGTATGAAAATTTAAAACTAAAAAAATTAGTACTTCCATTCATGATATCAACATGAAATTTTGAATGCAGCTTGATATTGAGGTTAATAAAAGCGGAGAATTCTAAAATCTTAACTATTATAGTCAGAATAGAAACTCATCTCCTGGTGGCTGGACCAATTTCGAAAGAATCTAGATTTGTAGAAAATTAAATTCTAAGAACTTTTCTAGAATGCGACATTTCTCTACGAATGATAAAAAAAAAGTTACATGGGAAAAATTAATCGAAATTGTACATAACGCTAAATCGAACTAACGAATGGATTGTGTCGTATGAAAATTTAAAACTAAAAAAAATAGTACTTCCATTCATGATATCAACATGAAATTTTGAATGCAGCTTGATATTGAGGTTAATAAAAGCGGAGAATTCTAAAATCTTAACTATTATAGTCAGAATAGAAACTCATCTCCTGGTGGCTGGACCAATTTCGAAAGAATCTAGATTTGTAGAAAATTAAATTCTAAGAACTTTTCTAGAATGCGACATTTCTCTAGGAATGATAAAAAAAAAGTTACATGGGAAAAATTAATCGAAATTGTACATAACGCTAAATCGAACTAACGAATGGATTGTGTCGTATGAAAATTTAAAACTAAAAAAAATAGTACTTCCATTCATGATATCAACATGAAATTTTGAATGCAGCTTGATATTGAGGTTAATAAAAGCGGAGAATTCTAAAATCTTAACTATTATAGTCAGAATAGAAACTCATCTCCTGGTGGCTGGACCAATTTCGAAAGAATCTAGATTTGTAGAAAATTAAATTCTAAGAACTTTTCTAGAAAGCGACATTTCTCTACGAATGATAAAAAAAAAGTTACATGGGAAAAATTAATCGAAATTGTACATAACGCTAAATCGAACTAACGAATGGATTGTGTCGTATGAAAATTTAAAACTAAAAAAATTAGTACTTCCATTCATGATATCAACATGAAATTTTGAATGCAGCTTGATATTGAGGTTAATAAAAGCGGAGAATTCTAAAATCTTAACTATTATAGTCGGAATAGAAACTCATCTCCTGGTGGCTGGACCAATTTCGAAAGAATCTAGATTTGTAGAAAATTAAATTCTAAGAACTTTTTTAGAATGCGACATTTCTCTACGAATGATAAAAAAAAAGTTACATGGGAAAAATTAATCGAAATTGTACATAACGCTAAATCGAACTAACGAATGGATTGTGTCGTATGAAAATTTAAAACTAAAAAAAATAGTACTTCCATTCATGATATCAACATGAAATTTTGAATGCAGCTTGATATTGAGGTTAATAAAAGCGGAGAATTCTAAAATCTTAACTATTATAGTCAGAATAGAAACTCATCTCCTGGTGGCTGGACCAATTTCGAAAGAATCTAGATTTGTAGAAAATTAAATTCTAAGAACTTTTCTAGAAAGCGACATTTCTCTACGAATGATAAAAAAAAAGTTACATGGGAAAAATTAATCGAAATTGTACATAACGCTAAATCGAACTAACGAATGGATTGTGTCGTATGAAAATTTAAAACTAAAAAAAATAGTACTTCCATTCATGATATCAACATGAAATTTTGAATGCAGCTTGATATTGAGGTTAATAAAAGCGGAGAATTCTAAAATCTTAACTATTATAGTCGGAATAGAAACTCATCTCCTGGTGGCTGGACCAATTTCGAAAGAATCTAGATTTGTAGAAAATTAAATTCTAAGAACTTTTTTAGAATGCGACATTTCTCTACGAATGATAAAAAAAAAGTTACATGGGAAAAATTAATCGAAATTGTACATAACGCTAAATCGAACTAACGAATGGATTGTGTCGTATGAAAATTTAAAACTAAAAAAAATAGTACTTCCATTCATGATATCAACATGAAATTTTAAATGCAGCTTGATATTGAGGTTAATAAAAGCGGAGAATTCTAAAATCTTAACTATTATAGTCAGAATAGAAACTCATCTCCTGGTGGCTGGACCAATTTCGAAAGAATCTAGATTTGTAGAAAATTAAATTCTAAGAACTTTTCTAGAAAGCGACATTTCTCTACGAATGATAAAAAAAAAGTTACATGGGAAAAATTAATCGAAATTGTACATAACGCTAAATCGAACTAACGAATGGATTGTGTCGTATGAAAATTTAAAACTAAAAAAAATAGTACTTCCATTCATGATATCAACATGAAATTTTGAATGCAGCTTGATATTGAGGTTAATAAAAGCGGAGAATTCTAAAATCTTAACTATTATAGTCAGAATAGAAACTCATCTCCTGGTGGCTGGACCAATTTCGAAAGAATCTAGATTTGTAGAAAATTAAATTCTAAGAACTTTTCTAGAATGCGACATTTCTCTACGAATGATAAAAAAAAAGTTACATGGGAAAAATTAATCGAAATTGTACATAACGCTAAATCGAACTAACGAATGGATTGTGTCGTATGAAAATTTAAAACTAAAAAAATTAGTACTTCCATTCATGATATCAACATGAAATTTTGAATGCAGCTTGATATTGAGGTTAATAAAAGCGGAGAATTCTAAAATCTTAACTATTATAGTCAGAATAGAAACTCATCTCCTGGTGGCTGGACCAATTTCGAAAGAATCTAGATTTGTAGAAAATTAAATTCTAAGAACTTTTCTAGAATGCGACATTTCTCTACGAATGATAAAAAAAAAGTTACATGGGAAAAATTAATCGAAATTGTACATAACGCTAAATCGAACTAACGAATGGATTGTGTCGTATGAAAATTTAAAACTAAAAAAATAGTACTTCCATTCATGATATCAACATGAAATTTTGAATGCAGCTTGATATTGAGGTTAATAAAAGCGGAGAATTCTAAAATCTTAACTATTATAGTCAGAATAGAAACTCATCTCCTGGTGGCTGGACCAATTTCGAAAGAATCTAGATTTGTAGAAAATTAAATTCTAAGAACTTTTCTAGAAAGCGACATTTCTCTACGAATGATAAAAAAAAAGTTACATGGGAAAAATTAATCGAAATTGTACATAACGCTAAATCGAACTAACGAATGGATTGTGTCGTATGAAAATTTAAAACTAAAAAAAATAGTACTTCCATTCATGATATCAACATGAAATTTTGAATGCAGCTTGATATTGAGGTTAATAAAAGCGGAGAATTCTAAAATCTTAACTATTATAGTCAGAATAGAAACTCATCTCCTGGTGGCTGGACCAATTTCGAAAGAATCTAGATTTGTAGAAAATTAAATTCTAAGAACTTTTCTAGAAAGCGACATTTCTCTACGAATGATAAAAAAAAAGTTACATGGGAAAAATTAATCGAAATTGTACATAACGCTAAATCGAACTAACGAATGGATTGTGTCGTATGAAAATTTAAAACTAAAAAAATTAGTACTTCCATTCATGATATCAACATGAAATTTTGAATGCAGCTTGATATTGAGGTTAATAAAAGCGGAGAATTCTAAAATCTTAACTATTATAGTCAGAATAGAAACTCATCTCCTGGTGGCTGGACCAATTTCGAAAGAATCTAGATTTGTAGAAAATTAAATTCTAAGAACTTTTCTAGAATGCGACATTTCTCTAGGAATGATAAAAAAAAAGTTACATGGGAAAAATTAATCGAAATTGTACATAACGCTAAATCGAACTAACGAATGGATTGTGTCGTATGAAAATTTAAAACTAAAAAAAATAGTACTTCCATTCATGATATCAACATGAAATTTTGAATGCAGCTTGATATTGAGGTTAATAAAAGCGGAGAATTCTAAAATCTTAACTATTATAGTCAGAATAGAAACTCATCTCCTGGTGGCTGGACCAATTTCGAAAGAATCTAGATTTGTAGAAAATTAAATTCTAAGAACTTTTCTAGAATGCGACATTTCTCTAGGAATGATAAAAAAAAAGTTACATGGGAAAAATTAATCGAAATTGTACATAACGCTAAATCGAACTATCGAATGGATTGTGTCGTATGAAAATTTAAAACTAAAAAAAATAGTACTTCCATTCATGATATCAACATGAAATTTTGAATGCAGCTTGATATTGAGGTTAATAAAAGCGGAGAATTCTAAAATCTTAACTATTATAGTCAGAATAGAAACTCATCTCCTGGTGGCTGGACCAATTTCGAAAGAATCTAGATTTGTAGAAAATTAAATTCTAAGAACTTTTCTAGAAAGCGACATTTCTCTACGAATGATAAAAAAAAAGTTACATGGGAAAAATTAATCGAAATTGTACATAACGCTAAATCGAACTAACGAATGGATTGTGTCGTATGAAAATTTAAAACTAAAAAAATTAGTACTTCCATTCATGATATCAACATGAAATTTTGAATGCAGCTTGATATTGAGGTTAATAAAAGCGGAGAATTCTAAAATCTTAACTATTATAGTCGGAATAGAAACTCATCTCCTGGTGGCTGGACCAATTTCGAAAGAATCTAGATTTGTAGAAAATTAAATTCTAAGAACTTTTTTAGAATGCGACATTTCTCTACGAATGATAAAAAAAAAGTTACATGGGAAAAATTAATCGAAATTGTACATAACGCTAAATCGAACTAACGAATGGATTGTGTCGTATGAAAATTTAAAACTAAAAAAAATAGTACTTCCATTCATGATATCAACATGAAATTTTGAATGCAGCTTGATATTGAGGTTAATAAAAGCGGAGAATTCTAAAATCTTAACTATTATAGTCAGAATAGAAACTCATCTCCTGGTGGCTGGACCAATTTCGAAAGAATCTAGATTTGTAGAAAATTAAATTCTAAGAACTTTTCTAGAAAGCGACATTTCTCTACGAATGATAAAAAAAAAGTTACATGGGAAAAATTAATCGAAATTGTACATAACGTTAAATCGAACTAACGAATGGATTGTGTCGTATGAAAATTTAAAACTAAAAAAAATAGTACTTCCATTCATGATATCAACATGAAATTTTGAATGCAGCTTGATATTGAGGTTAATAAAAGCGGAGAATTCTAAAATCTTAACTATTATAGTCAGAATAGAAACTCATCTCCTGGTGGCTGGACCAATTTCGAAAGAATCTAGATTTGTAGAAAATTAAATTCTAAGAACTTTTCTAGAAAGCGACATTTCTCTACGAATGATAAAAAAAAAGTTACATGGGAAAAATTAATCGAAATTGTACATAACGCTAAATCGAACTAACGAATGGATTGTGTCGTATGAAAATTTAAAACTAAAAAAAATAGTACTTCCATTCATGATATCAACATGAAATTTTGAATGCAGCTTGATATTGAGGTTAATAAAAGCGGAGAATTCTAAAATCTTAACTATTATAGTCAGAATAGAAACTCATCTCCTGGTGGCTGGACCAATTTCGAAAGAATCTAGATTTGTAGAAAATTAAATTCTAAGAACTTTTCTAGAAAGCGACATTTCTCTACGAATGATAAAAAAAAAGTTACATGGGAAAAATTAATCGAAATTGTACATAACGCTAAATCGAACTAACGAATGGATTGTGTCGTATGAAAATTTAAAACTAAAAAAAATAGTACTTCCATTCATGATATCAACATGAAATTTTGAATGCAGCTTGATATTGAGGTTAATAAAAGCGGAGAATTCTAAAATCTTAACTATTATAGTCGGAATAGAAACTCATCTCCTGGTGGCTGGACCAATTTCGAAAGAATCTAGATTTGTAGAAAATTAAATTCTAAGAACTTTTTTAGAATGCGACATTTCTCTACGAATGATAAAAAAAAAGTTACATGGGAAAAATTAATCGAAATTGTACATAACGCTAAATCGAACTAACGAATGGATTGTGTCGTATGAAAATTTAAAACTAAAAAAAATAGTACTTCCATTCATGATATCAACATGAAATTTTGAATGCAGCTTGATATTGAGGTTAATAAAAGCGGAGAATTCTAAAATCTTAACTATTATAGTCAGAATAGAAACTCATCTCCTGGTGGCTGGACCAATTTCGAAAGAATCTAGATTTGTAGAAAATTAAATTCTAAGAACTTTTCTAGAAAGCGACATTTCTCTACGAATGATAAAAAAAAAGTTACATGGGAAAAATTAATCGAAATTGTACATAACGCTAAATCGAACTAACGAATGGATTGTGTCGTATGAAAATTTAAAACTAAAAAAAATAGTACTTCCATTCATGATATCAACATGAAATTTTGAATGCAGCTTGATATTGAGGTTAATAAAAGCGGAGAATTCTAAAATCTTAACTATTATAGTCAGAATAGAAACTCATCTCCTGGTGGCTGGACCAATTTCGAAAGAATCTAGATTTGTAGAAAATTAAATTCTAAGAACTTTTCTAGAATGCGACATTTCTCTACGAATGATAAAAAAAAAGTTACATGGGAAAAATTAATCGAAATTGTACATAACGCTAAATCGAACTAACGAATGGATTGTGTCGTATGAAAATTTAAAACTAAAAAAATTAGTACTTCCATTCATGATATCAACACGAATGATAAAAAAAAAGTTACATGGGAAAAATTAATCGAAATTGTACATAACGCTAAATCGAACTAACGAATGGATTGTGTCGTATGAAAATTTAAAACTAAAAAAAATAGTACTTCCATTCATGATATCAACATGAAATTTTGAATGCAGCTTGATATTGAGGTTAATAAAAGCGGAGAATTCTAAAATCTTAACTATTATAGTCAGAATAGAAACTCATCTCCTGGTGGCTGGACCAATTTCGAAAGAATCTAGATTTGTAGAAAATTAAATTCTAAGAACTTTTCTAGAAAGCGACATTTCTCTACGAATGATAAAAAAAAAGTTACATGGGAAAAATTAATCGAAATTGTACATAACGCTAAATCGAACTAACGAATGGATTGTGTCGTATGAAAATTTAAAACTAAAAAAAATAGTACTTCCATTCATGATATCAACATGAAATTTTGAATGCAGCTTGATATTGAGGTTAATAAAAGCGGAGAATTCTAAAATCTTAACTTTTATAGTCAGAATAGAAACTCATCTCCTGGTGGCTGGACCAATTTCGAAAGAATCTAGATTTGTAGAAAATTAAATTCTAAGAACTTTTCTAGAAAGCGACATTTCTCTACGAATGATAAAAAAAAAGTTACATGGGAAAAATTAATCGAAATTGTACATAACGCTAAATCGAACTAACGAATGGATTGTGTCGTATGAAAATTTAAAACTAAAAAAAATAGTACTTCCATTCATGATATCAACATGAAATTTTGAATGCAGCTTGATATTGAGGTTAATAAAAGCGGAGAATTCTAAAATCTTAACTATTATAGTCGGAATAGAAACTCATCTCCTGGTGGCTGGACCAATTTCGAAAGAATCTAGATTTGTAGAAAATTAAATTCTTAGAACTTTTTTAGAATGCGACATTTCTCTACGAATGATAAAAAAAAAGTTACATGGGAAAAATTAATCGAAATTGTACATAACGCTAAATCGAACTAACGAATGGATTGTGTCGTATGAAAATTTAAAACTAAAAAAAATAGTACTTCCATTCATGATATCAACATGAAATTTTGAATGCAGCTTGATATTGAGGTTAATAAAAGCGGAGAATTCTAAAATCTTAACTATTATAGTCAGAATAGAAACTCATCTCCTGGTGGCTGGACCAATTTCGAAAGAATCTAGATTTGTAGAAAATTAAATTCTAAGAACTTTTCTAGAAAGCGACATTTCTCTACGAATGATAAAAAAAAAGTTACATGGGAAAAATTAATCGAAATTGTACATAACGCTAAATCGAACTAACGAATGGATTGTGTCGTATGAAAATTTAAAACTAAAAAAAATAGTACTTCCATTCATGATATCAACATGAAATTTTGAATGCAGCTTGATATTGAGGTTAATAAAAGCGGAGAATTCTAAAATCTTAACTATTATAGTCAGAATAGAAACTCATCTCCTGGTGGCTGGACCAATTTCGAAAGAATCTAGATTTGTAGAAAATTAAATTCTAAGAACTTTTCTAGAAAGCGAAATTTCTCTACGAATGATAAAAAAAAAATTACATGGGAAAAATTAATCGAAATTGTACATAACGCTAAATCGAACTAACGAATGGATTGTGTCGTATGAAAATTTAAAACTAAAAAAAATAGTACTTCCATTCATGATATCAACATGAAATTTTGAATGCAGCTTGATATTGAGGTTAATAAAAGCGGAGAATTCTAAAATCTTAACTATTATAGTCAGAATAGAAACTCATCTCCTGGTGGCTGGACCAATTTCGAAAGAATCTAGATTTGTAGAAAATTAAATTCTAAGAACTTTTCTAGAAAGCGACATTTCTCTACGAATGATAAAAAAAAAGTTACATGGGAAAAATTAATCGAAATTGTACATAACGCTAAATCGAACTAACGAATGGATTGTGTCGTATGAAAATTTAAAACTAAAAAAAATAGTACTTCCATTCATGATATCAACATGAAATTTTGAATGCAGCTTGATATTGAGGTTAATAAAAGCGGAGAATTCTAAAATCTTAACTATTATAGTCAGAATAGAAACTCATCTCCTGGTGGCTGGACCAATTTCGAAAGAATCTAGATTTGTAGAAAATTAAATTCTAAGAACTTTTCTAGAAAGCGACATTTCTCTACGAATGATAAAAAAAAAGTTACATGGGAAAAATTAATCGAAATTGTACATAACGCTAAATCGAACTAACGAATGGATTGTGTCGTATGAAAATTTAAAACTAAAAAAATTAGTACTTCCATTCATGATATCAACATGAAATTTTGAATGCAGCTTGATATTGAGGTTAATAAAAGCGGAGAATTCTAAAATCTTAACTATTATAGTCAGAATAGAAACTCATCTCCTGGTGGCTGGACCAATTTCGAAAGAATCTAGATTTGTAGAAAATTAAATTCTAAGAACTTTTCTAGAATGCGACATTTCTCTAGGAATGATAAAAAAAAAGTTACATGGGAAAAATTAATCGAAATTGTACATAACGCTAAATCGAACTAACGAATGGATTGTGTCGTATGAAAATTTAAAACTAAAAAAAATAGTACTTCCATTCATGATATCAACATGAAATTTTGAATGCAGCTTGATATTGAGGTTAATAAAAGCGGAGAATTCTAAAATCTTAACTATTATAGTCAGAATAGAAACTCATCTCCTGGTGGCTGGACCAATTTCGAAAGAATCTAGATTTGTAGAAAATTAAATTCTAAGAACTTTTCTAGAAAGCGACATTTCTCTACGAATGATAAAAAAAAAGTTCCATGGGAAAAATTTATCGAAATTGTACATAACGCTAAATCGAACTAACGAATGGATTGTGTCGTATGAAAATTTAAAACTAAAAAAATTAGTACTTCCATTCATGATATCAACATGAAATTTTGAATGCAGCTTGATATTGAGGTTAATAAAAGCGGAGAATTCTAAAATCTTAACTATTATAGTCGGAATAGAAACTCATCTCCTGGTGGCTGGACCAATTTCGAAAGAATCTAGATTTGTAGAAAATTAAATTCTAAGAACTTTTTTAGAATGCGACATTTCTCTACGAATGATAAAAAAAAAGTTACATGGGAAAAATTAATCGAAATTGTACATAACGCTAAATCGAACTAACGAATGGATTGTGTCGTATGAAAATTTAAAACTAAAAAAAATAGTACTTCCATTCATGATATCAACATGAAATTTTGAATGCAGCTTGATATTGAGGTTAATAAAAGCGGAGAATTCTAAAATCTTAACTATTATAGTCAGAATAGAAACTCATCTCCTGGTGGCTGGACCAATTTCGAAAGAATCTAGATTTGTAGAAAATTAAATTCTAAGAACTTTTCTAGAAAGCGACATTTCTCTACGAATGATAAAAAAAAAGTTACATGGGAAAAATTAATCGAAATTGTACATAACGCTAAATCGAACTAACGAATGGATTGTGTCGTATGAAAATTTAAAACTAAAAAAAATAGTACTTCCATTCATGATATCAACATGAAATTTTGAATGCAGCTTGATATTGAGGTTAATAAAAGCGGAGAATTCTAAAATCTTAACTATTATAGTCAGAATAGAAACTCATCTCCTGGTGGCTGGACCAATTTCGAAAGAATCTAGATTTGTAGAAAATTAAATTCTAAGAACTTTTCTAGAAAGCGACATTTCTCTACGAATGATAAAAAAAAAGTTACATGGGAAAAATTAATCGAAATTGTACATAACGCTAAATCGAACTAACGAATGGATTGTGTCGTATGAAAATTTAAAACTAAAAAAAATAGTACTTCCATTCATGATATCAACATGAAATTTTGAATGCAGCTTGATATTGAGGTTAATAAAAGCGGAGAATTCTAAAATCTTAACTATTATAGTCAGAATAGAAACTCATCTCCTGGTGGCTGGACCAATTTCGAAAGAATCTAGATTTGTAGAAAATTAAATTCTAAGAACTTTTCTAGAAAGCGACATTTCTCTACGAATGATAAAAAAAAAGTTACATGGGAAAAATTAATCGAAATATTACATAACGCTAAATCGAACTAACGAATGGATTGTGTCGTATGAAAATTTAAAACTAAAAAAAATAGTACTTCCATTCATGATATCAACATGAAATTTTGAATGCAGCTTGATATTGAGGTTAATAAAAGCGGAGAATTCTAAAATCTTAACTATTATAGTCGGAATAGAAACTCATCTCCTGGTGGCTGGACCAATTTCGAAAGAATCTAGATTTGTAGAAAATTAAATTCTAAGAACTTTTTTAGAATGCGACATTTCTCTACGAATGATAAAAAAAAAGTTACATGGGAAAAATTAATCGAAATTGTACATAACGCTAAATCGAACTAACGAATGGATTGTGTCGTATGAAAATTTAAAACTAAAAAAAATAGTACTACCATTCATGATATCAACATGAAATTTTGAATGCAGCTTGATATTGAGGTTAATAAAAGCGGAGAATTCTAAAATCTTAACTATTATAGTCAGAATAGAAACTCATCTCCTGGTGGCTGGACCAATTTCGAAAGAATCTAGATTTGTAGAAAATTAAATTCTAAGAACTTTTCTAGAATGCGACATTTCTCTACGAATGATAAAAAAAAAGTTACATGGGAAAAATTAATCGAAATTGTACATAACGCTAAATCGAACTAACGAATGGATTGTGTCGTATGAAAATTTAAAACTAAAAAAAATAGTACTTCCATTCATGATATCAACATGAAATTTTGAATGCAGCTTGATATTGAGGTTAATAAAAGCGGAGAATTCTAAAATCTTAACTATTATAGTCAGAATAGAAACTCATCTCCTGGTGGCTGGACCAATTTCGAAAGAATCTAGATTTGTAGAAAATTAAATTCTAAGAACTTTTCTAGAATGCGACATTTCTCTACGAATGATAAAAAAAAAGTTACATGGGAAAAATTAATCGAAATTGTACATAACGCTAAATCGAACTAACGAATGGATTGTGTCGTATGAAAATTTAAAACTAAAAAAATTAGTACTTCCATTCATGATATCAACATGAAATTTTGAATGCAGCTTGATATTGAGGTTAATAAAAGCGGAGAATTCTAAAATCTTAACTATTATAGTCAGAATAGAAACTCATCTCCTGGTGGCTGGACCAATTTCGAAAGAATCTAGATTTGTAGAAAATTAAATTCTAAGAACTTTTCTAGAAAGCGAAATTTCTCTACGAATGATAAAAAAAAAGTTACATGGGAAAAATTAATCGAAATTGTACATAACGCTAAATCGAACTAACGAATGGATTGTGTCGTATGAAAATTTAAAACTAAAAAAAATAGTACTTCCATTCATGATATCAACATGAAATTTTGAATGCAGCTTGATATTGAGGTTAATAAAAGCGGAGAATTCTAAAATCTTAACTATTATAGTCAGAATAGAAACTCATCTCCTGGTGGCTGGACCAATTTCGAAAGAATCTAGATTTGTAGAAAATTAAATTCTAAGAACTTTTCTAGAAAGCGACATTTCTCTACGAATGATAAAAAAAAAGTTACATGGGAAAAATTAATCGAAATTGTACATAACGCTAAATCGAACTAACGAATGGATTGTGTCGTATGAAAATTTAAAACTAAAAAAAATAGTACTTCCATTCATGATATCAACATGAAATTTTGAATGCAGCTTGATATTGAGGTTAATAAAAGCGGAGAATTCTAAAATCTTAACTATTATAGTCAGAATAGAAACTCATCTCCTGGTGGCTGGACCAATTTCGAAAGAATCTAGATTTGTAGAAAATTAAATTCTAAGAACTTTTCTAGAAAGCGACATTTCTCTACGAATGATAAAAAAAAAGTTACATGGGAAAAATTAATCGAAATTGTACATAACGCTAAATCGAACTAACGAATGGATTGTGTCGTATGAAAATTTAAAACTAAAAAAATTAGTACTTCCATTCATGATATCAACATGAAATTTTGAATGCAGCTTGATATTGAGGTTAATAAAAGCGGAGAATTCTAAAATCTTAACTATTATAGTCAGAATAGAAACTCATCTCCTGGTGGCTGGACCAATTTCGAAAGAATCTAGATTTGTAGAAAATTAAATTCTAAGAACTTTTCTAGAAAGCGACATTTCTCTAGGAATGATAAAAAAAAAGTTACATGGGAAAAATTAATCGAAATTGTACATAACGCTAAATCGAACTAACGAATGGATTGTGTCGTATGAAAATTTAAAACTAAAAAAAATAGTACTTCCATTCATGATATCAACATGAAATTTTGAATGCAGCTTGATATTGAGGTTAATAAAAGCGGAGAATTCTAAAATCTTAACTATTATAGTCAGAATAGAAACTCATCTCCTGGTGGCTGGACCAATTTCGAAAGAATCTAGATTTGTAGAAAATTAAATTTTAAGAACTTTTCTAGAAAGCGACATTTCTCTACGAATGATAAAAAAAAAGTTACATGGGAAAAATTAATCGAAATTGTACATAACGCTAAATCGAACTAACGAATGGATTGTGTCGTATGAAAATTTAAAACTAAAAAAATTAGTACTTCCATTCATGATATCAACATGAAATTTTGAATGCAGCTTGATATTGAGGTTAATAAAAGCGGAGAATTCTAAAATCTTAACTATTATAGTCAGAATAGAAACTCATCTCCTGGTGGCTGGACCAATTTCGAAAGAATCTAGATTTGTAGAAAATTAAATTCTAAGAACTTTTCTAGAAAGCGACATTTCTCTACGAATGATAAAAAAAAAGTTACATGGGAAAAATTAATCGAAATTGTACATAACGCTAAATCGAACTAACGAATGGATTGTGTCGTATGAAAATTTAAAACTAAAAAAAATAGTACTTCCATTCATGATATCAACATGAAATTTTGAATGCAGCTTGATATTGAGGTTAATAAAAGCGGAGAATTCTAAAATCTTAACTATTATAGTCAGAATAGAAACTCATCTCCTGGTGGCTGGACCAATTTCGAAAGAATCTAGATTTGTAGAAAATTAAATTCTAAGAACTTTTCTAGAAAGCGACATTTCTCTACGAATGATAAAAAAAAAGTTACATGGGAAAAATTAATCGAAATTGTACATAACGCTAAATCGAACTAACGAATGGATTGTGTCGTATGAAAATTTAAAACTAAAAAAAATAGTACTTCCATTCATGATATCAACATGAAATTTTGAATGCAGCTTGATATTGAGGTTAATAAAAGCGGAGAATTCTAAAATCTTAACTATTATAGTCAGAATAGAAACTCATCTCCTGGTGGCTGGACCAATTTCGAAAGAATCTAGATTTGTAGAAAATTAAATTCTAAGAACTTTTCTAGAATGCGACATTTCTCTACGAATGATAAAAAAAAAGTTACATGGGAAAAATTAATCGAAATTGTACATAACGCTAAATCGAACTAACGAATGGATTGTGTCGTATGAAAATTTAAAACTAAAAAAAATAGTACTTCCATTCATGATATCAACATGAAATTTGAATGCAGCTTGATATTGAGGTTAATAAAAGCGGAGAATTCTAAAATCTTAACTATTATAGTCGGAATAGAAACTCATCTCCTGGTGGCTGGACCAATTTCGAAAGAATCTAGATTTGTAGAAAATTAAATTCTAAGAACTTTTTTAGAATGCGACATTTCTCTACGAATGATAAAAAAAAAGTTACATGGGAAAAATTAATCGAAATTGTACATAACGCTAAATCGAACTAACGAATGGATTGTGTCGTATGAAAATTTAAAACTAAAAAAAATAGTACTTCCATTCATGATATCAACATGAAATTTTGAATGCAGCTTGATATTGAGGTTAATAAAAGCGGAGAATTCTAAAATCTTAACTATTATAGTCAGAATAGAAACTCATCTCCTGGTGGCTGGACCAATTTCGAAAGAATCTAGATTTGTAGAAAATTAAATTCTAAGAACTTTTCTAGAAAGCGACATTTCTCTACGAATGATAAAAAAAAAGTTACATGGAAAAATTAATCGAAATTGTACATAACGCTAAATCGAACTAACGAATGGATTGTGTCGTATGAAAATTTAAAACTAAAAAAAATAGTACTTCCATTCATGATATCAACATGAAATTTTGAATGCAGCTTGATATTGAGGTTAATAAAAGCGGAGAATTCTAAAATCTTAACTATTATAGTCAGAATAGAAACTCATCTCCTGGTGGCTGGACCATTTCGAAAGAATCTAGATTTGTAGAAAATTAAATTCTAAGAACTTTTCTAGAAAGCGACATTTCTCTACGAATGATAAAAAAAAAGTTACATGGGAAAAATTAATCGAAATTGTACATAACGCTAAATCGAACTAACGAATGGATTGTGTCGTATGAAAATTTAAAACTAAAAAAATAGTACTTCCATTCATGATATCAACATGAAATTTTGAATGCAGCTTGATATTGAGGTTAATAAAAGCGGAGAATTCTAAAATCTTAACTATTATAGTCAGAATAGAAACTCATCTCCTGGTGGCTGGACCAATTTCGAAAGAATCTAGATTTGTAGAAAATTAAATTCTAAGAACTTTTCTAGAATGCGACATTTCTCTACGAATGATAAAAAAAAAGTTACATGGGAAAAATTAATCGAAATTGTACATAACGCTAAATCGAACTAACGAATGGATTGTGTCGTATGAAAATTTAAAACTAAAAAAAATAGTACTTCCATTCATGATATCAACATGAAATTTTGAATGCAGCTTGATATTGAGGTTAATAAAAGCGGAGAATTCTAAAATCTTAACTATTATAGTCAGAATAGAAACTCATCTCCTGGTGGCTGGACCAATTTCGAAAGAATCTAGATTTGTAGAAAATTAAATTCTAAGAACTTTTCTAGAAAGCGACATTTCTCTACGAATGATAAAAAAAAAGTTACATGGGAAAAATTAATCGAAATTGTACATAACGCTAAATCGAACTAACGAATGGATTGTGTCGTATGAAAATTTAAAACTAAAAAAATAGTACTTCCATTCATGATATCAACATGAAATTTTGAATGCAGCTTGATATTGAGGTTAATAAAAGCGGAGAATTCTAAAATCTTAACTATTATAGTCAGAATAGAAACTCATCTCCTGGTGGCTGGACCAATTTCGAAAGAATCTAGATTTGTAGAAAATTAAATTCTAAGAACTTTTCTAGAAAGCGACATTTCTCTACGAATGATAAAAAAAAAGTTACATGGGAAAAATTAATCGAAATTGTACATAACGCTAAATCGAACTAACGAATGGATTGTGTCGTATGAAAATTTAAAACTAAAAAAATAGTACTTCCATTCATGATATCAACATGAAATTTTGAATGCAGCTTGATATTGAGGTTAATAAAAGCGGAGAATTCTAAAATCTTAACTATTATAGTCAGAATAGAAACTCATCTCCTGGTGGCTGGACCAATTTCAAAAGAATCTAGATTTGTAGAAAATTAAATTCTAAGAACTTTTCTAGAAAGCGACATTTCTCTACGAATGATAAAAAAAAAGTTACATGGGAAAAATTAATCGAAATTGTACATAACGCTAAATCGAACTAACGAATGGATTGTGTCGTATGAAAATTTAAAACTAAAAAAAATAGTACTTCCATTCATGATATCAACATGAAATTTTGAATGCAGCTTGATATTGAGGTTAATAAAAGCGGAGAATTCTAAAATCTTAACTATTATAGTCAGAATAGAAACTCATCTCCTGGTGGCTGGACCAATTTCGAAAGAATCTAGATTTGTAGAAAATTAAATTCTAAGAACTTTTCTAGAAAGCGACATTTCTCTACGAATGATAAAAAAAAAGTTACATGGGAAAAATTAATCGAAATTGTACATAACGCTAAATCGAACTAACGAATGGATTGTGTCGTATGAAAATTTAAAACTAAAAAAAATAGTACTTCCATTCATGATATCAACATGAAATTTTGAATGCAGCTTGATATTGAGGTTAATAAAAGCGGAGAATTCTAAAATCTTAACTATTATAGTCAGAATAGAAACTCATCTCCTGGTGGCTGGACCAATTTCGAAAGAATCTAGATTTGTAGAAAATTAAATTCTAAGAACTTTTCTAGAAAGCGACATTTCTCTACGAATGATAAAAAAAAAGTTACATGGGAAAAATTAATCGAAATTGTACATAACGCTAAATCGAACTAACGAATGGATTGTGTCGTATGAAAATTTAAAACTAAAAAAAATAGTACTTCCATTCATGATATCAACATGAAATTTTGAATGCAGCTTGATATTGAGGTTAATAAAAGCGGAGAATTCTAAAATCTTAACTATTATAGTCGGAATAGAAACTCATCTCCTGGTGGCTGGACCAATTTCGAAAGAATCTAGATTTGTAGAAAATTAAATTCTAAGAACTTTTCTAGAAAGCGACATTTCTCTACGAATGATAAAAAAAAAGTTACATGGGAAAAATTAATCGAAATTGTACATAACGCTAAATCGAACTAACGAATGGATTGTGTCGTATGAAAATTTAAAACTAAAAAAATTAGTACTTCCATTCATGATATCAACATGAAATTTTGAATGCAGCTTAATATTGAGGTTAATAAAAGCGGAGAATTCTAAAATCTTAACTATTATAGTCAGAATAGAAACTCATCTCCTGGTGGCTGGACCAATTTCGAAAGAATCTAGATTTGTAGAAAATTAAATTCTAAGAACTTTTCTAGAAAGCGACATTTCTCTACGAATGATAAAAAAAAAGTTACATGGGAAAAATTAATCGAAATTGTACATAACGCTAAATCGAACTAACGAATGGATTGTGTCGTATGAAAATTTAAAACTAAAAAAAATAGTACTTCCATTCATGATATCAACATGAAATTTTGAATGCAGCTTGATATTGAGGTTAATAAAAGCGGAGAATTCTAAAATCTTAACTATTATAGTCAGAATAGAAACTCATCTCCTGGTGGCTGGACCAATTTCGAAAGAATCTAGATTTGTAGAAAATTAAATTCTAAGAACTTTTCTAGAAAGCGACATTTCTCTACGAATGATAAAAAAAAAGTTACATGGGAAAAATTAATCGAAATTGTACATAACGCTAAATCGAACTAACGAATGGATTGTGTCGTATGAAAATTTAAAACTTAAAAAATTAGTACTTCCATTCATGATATCAACATGAAATTTTGAATGCAGCTTGATATTGAGGTTAATAAAAGCGGAGAATTCTAAAATCTTAACTATTATAGTCAGAATAGAAACTCATCTCCTGGTGGCTGGACCAATTTCGAAAGAATCTAGATTTGTAGAAAATTAAATTCTAAGAACTTTTCTAGAATGCGACATTTCTCTACGAATGATAAAAAAAAAGTTACATGGGAAAAATTAATCGAAATTGTACATAACGCTAAATCGAACTAACGAATGGATTGTGTCGTATGAAAATTTAAAACTAAAAAAATTAGTACTT
>CAMZJQ010000115.1:87500-97562 GCA_947310385.1 Nephrotoma appendiculata | reverse complement strand
AATGCTTAATAATGAACGTAGCGTAAAACCGATTACAGATTCGGAATCAGCGTCGAATTTGCAAGCGGATTACATTAATATAAAATCGCATTTTGGTATTTTAAAAAAAATTGCATTACATCAATCGCACAATGGGAAACCTTTAAGTCGATATATATATTATCGCCAAAAATGCTTAATAATGAACGTAGCGTAAAACCGATTACAGATTCGGAATCAGCGTCGAATTTGCAAGCGGATTACATTAATATAAAATCGCATTTTGGTATTTTAAAAAAAATTGCATTACATCCATCGCACAATGAGAAACCTTTAAGTCGATATATATATTATCGCCAAAAATGCTTAATAATGAACGTAGCGTAAAACCGATTACAGATTCGGAATCAGCGTCGAATTTGCAAGCGGATTACATTAATATAAAATCGCATTTTAGTATTTTAAAAAAAATTGCAATACATCCATCGCACAATGGGAAACCTTTAAGTCGATATATATATTATAGCCGAAAATGCTTATTAATGAACGTAGCGTAAAACTGATTACAGATTCGGAATCAGCGTCGAATTTGCAAGCGGATTACATTAATATAAAATCGCATTTTGGTATTTTAAAAAAAATTGCTTTACATCCATCGCACAATGGGAAACCTTTAAGTCGATATATATATTATCGCCAAAAATGCTTAATAATGAACGTAGCGTAAAACCGATTACAGATTCGGAATCAGCGTCGAATTTGCAAGCGGATTACATTAATATAAAATCGCATTTTGGTATTTTAAAAAAAAATGCAATACATCCATCGCACAATGGGAAACCTTTAAATCGATATATATAATATCGCCAAAAATGCTTAATAATGAACGTAGCGTAAAACCGATTACAGATTCGGAATCAGCGTCGAATTTGCAAGCGGATTACATTAATATAAAATCGCATTTTAGTATTTTAAAAAAAATTGCAATACATCCATCGCACAATGGGAAACCTTTAAGTCGATATATATATTATCGCCAAAAATGCTTAATAATGAACGTAGCGTAAAACCGATTACAGATTCGGAATCAGCGTCGAATTTGCAAGCGGATTACATTAATATAAAATCGCATTTTGGTATTTTAAAAAAAATTGCTTTACATCCATCGCACAATGGGAAACCTTTAAGTCGATATATATATTATCGCCAAAAATGCTTAATAATGAACGTAGCGTAAAACCGATTACAGATTCGGAATCAGCGTCGAATTTGCAAGCGGATTACATTAATATAAAATCGCATTTTGGTATTTTAAAAAAAAATGCAATACATCCATCGCACAATGGGAAACCTTTAAGTCGATATATATATTATCGCCAAAAATGCTTAATAATGAACGTAGCGTAAAACCGATTACAGATTCGGAATCAGCGTCGAATTTGCAAGCGGATTACATTAATATAAAATCGCATTTTGGTATTTTAAAAAAAATTGCTTTACATCCATCGCACAATGGGAAACCTTTAAGTCGATATATATATTATCGCCAAAAATGCTTAATAATGAACGTAGCGTAAAACCGATTACAGATTCGGAATCAGCGTCGAATTTGCAAGCGGATTACATTAATATAAAATCGCAATTTGGTATTTTAAAAAAAAATGCAATACATCCATCGCACAATGGGAAACCTTTAAATCGATATATATAATATCGCCAAAAATGCTTAATAATGAACGTAGCGTAAAACCGATTACAGATTCGGAATCAGCGTCGAATTTGCAAGCGGATTACATTAATATAAAATCGCATTTTGGTATTTTAAAAAAAATTGCTTTACATCCATCGCACAATGGGAAACCTTTAAGTCGATATATATATTATCGCCAAAAATGCTTAATAATGAACGTAGCGTAAAACCGATTACAGATTCGGAATCAGCGTCGAATTTGCAAGCGGATTACATTAATATAAAATCGCATTTTGGTATTTTAAAAAAAAATGCAATACATCCATCGCACAATGGGAAACCTTTAAATCGATATATATAATATCGCCAAAAATGCTTAATAATGAACGTAGCGTAAAACCGATTACAGATTCGGAATCAGCGTCGAATTTGCAAGCAGATTACATTAATATAAAATCGCATTTTAGTATTTTAAAAAAAATTGCAATACATCCATCGCACAATGGGAAACCTTTAAGTCGATATATATATTATAGCCGAAAATGCTTATTAATGAACGTAGCGTAAAACTGATTACAGATTCGGAATCAGCGTCGAATTTGCAAGCGGATTACATTAATATAAAATCGCATTTTGGTATTTTAAAAAAAATGCAATACATCCATCGCACAATGGGAAACCTTTAAGTCGATATATATATTATCGCCAAAAATGCTTAATAATGAACGTAGCGTAAAACCGATTACAGATTCGGAATCAGCGTCGAATTTGCAAGCGGATTACATTAATATAAAATCGCATTTTGGTATTTAAAAAAAAAATGCAATACATCCATCGCACAATGGGAAACCTTTAAGTCGATATATATATTATCGCCAAAAATGCTTAATAATGAACGTAGCGTAAAACCGATTACAGATTCGGAATCAGCGTCGAATTTGCAAGCGGATTACATTAATATAAAATCGCATTTTGGTATTTTAAAAAAAATTGCTTTACATCCATCGCACAATGGGAAACCTTTAAGTCGATATATATATTATCGCCAAAAATGCTTAATAATGAACGTAGCGTAAAACCGATTACAGATTCGGAATCAGCGTCGAATTTGCAAGCGGATTACATTAATATAAAATCGCATTTTGGTATTTTAAAAAAAAATGCAATACATCCATCGCACAATGGGAAACCTTTAAATCGATATATATAATATCGCCAAAAATGCTTAATAATGAACGTAGCGTAAAACCGATTACAGATTCGGAATCAGCGTCGAATTTGCAAGCGGATTACATTAATATAAAATCGCATTTTGGTATTTTAAAAAAAATTGCTTTACATCCATCGCACAATGGGAAACCTTTAAGTCGATATATATATTATCGCCAAAAATGCTTAATAATGAACGTAGCGTAAAACCGATTACAGATTCGGAATCAGCGTCGAATTTGCAAGCGGATTACATTAATATAAAATCGCATTTTGGTATTTTAAAAAAAATTGCTTTACATCCATCGCACAATGGGAAACCTTTAAGTCGATATATATATTATCGCCAAAAATGCTTATTAATGAACGTAGCGTAAAACCGATTACAGATTCGGAATCAGCGTCGAATTTGCAAGCGGATTACATTAATATAAAATCGCATTTTGGTATTTTAAAAAAAAATGCAATACATCCATCGCACAATGGGAAACCTTTAAATCGATATATATAATATCGCCAAAAATGCTTAATAATGAACGTAGCGTAAAACCGATTACAGATTCGGAATCAGCGTCGAATTTGCAAGCGGATTACATTAATATAAAATCGCATTTTAGTATTTTAAAAAAAATTGCTTTACATCCATCGCACAATGGGAAACCTTTAAGTCGATATATATATTATCGCCAAAAATGCTTAATAATGAACGTAGCGTAAAACCGATTACAGATTCGGAATCAGCGTCGAATTTGCAAGCGGATTACATTAATATAAAATCGCATTTTGGTATTTAAAAAAAAAATGCAATACATCCATCGCACAATGGGAAACCTTTAAATCGATATATATAATATCGCCAAAAATGCTTAATAATGAACGTAGCGTAAAACCGATTACAGATTCGGAATCAGCGTCGAATTTGCAAGCGGATTACATTAATATAAAATCGCATTTTAGTATTTTAAAAAAAATTGCAATACATCCATTGCACAATGGGAAACCTTTAAGTCGATATATATATTATCGCCAAAAATGCTTAATAATGAACGTAGCGTAAAACCGATTACAGATTCGGAATCAGCGTCCAATTTGCAAGCGGATTACATTAATATAAAATCGCATTTTGGTATTTTAAAAAAAATTGCTTTACATCCATCGCACAATGGGAAACCTTTAAGTCGATATATATATTATCGCCAAAAATGCTTAATAACGAACGTAGCGTAAAACCGATTACAGATTCGGAATCAGCGTCGAATTTGCAAGCGGATTACATTAATATAAAATCGCATTTTAGTATTTTAAAAAAAATTGCAATACATCCATCGCACAATGGGAAACCTTTAAGTCGATATATATATTATAGCCGAAAATGCTTATTAATGAACGTAGCGTAAAACTGATTACAGATTCGGAATCAGCGTCGAATTTGCAAGCGGATTACATTAATATAAAATCGCATTTTGGTATTTTAAAAAAAATTGCATTACATCCATCGCACAATGGGAAACCTTTAAGTCGATATATATATTATCGCCAAAAATGCTTAATAATGAACGTAGCGTAAAACTGATTACAGATTCGGAATCAGCGTCGAATTTGCAAGCGGATTACATTAATATAAAATCGCATTTTGGTATTTTAAAAAAAAATGCAATACATCCATCGCACAATGGGAAACCTTTAAGTCGATATATATATTATCGCCAAAAATGCTTAATAATGAACGTAGCGTAAAACCGATTACAGATTCGGAATCAGCGTCGAATTTGCAAGCGGATTACATTAATATAAAATCGCATTTTGGTATTTTAAAAAAAATTGCATTACATCCATCGCACAATGGGAAACCTTTAAATCGATATATATAATATCGCCAAAAATGCTTAATAATGAACGTAGCGTAAAACCGATTACAGATTCGGAATCAGCGTCGAATTTGCAAGCGGATTACATTAATATAAAATCGCATTTTAGTATTTTAAAAAAAATTGCAATACATCCATCGCACAATGGGAAACCTTTAAGTCGATATATATATATTATAGCCGAAAATGCTTATTAATGAACGTAGCGTAAAACTGATTACAGATTCGGAATCAGCGTCGAATTTGCAAGCGGATTACATTAATATAAAATCGCATTTTGGTATTTTAAAAAAAATTGCATTACATCCATCGCACAATGGGAAACCTTTAAGTCGATATATATATTATCGCCAAAAATGCTTAATAATGAACGTAGCGTAAAACCGATTACAGATTCGGAATCAGCGTCGAATTTGCAAGCGGATTACATTAATATAAAATCGCATTTTGGTATTTAAAAAAAAAATGCAATACATCCATCGCACAATGGGAAACCTTTAAATCGATATATATAATATCGCCAAAAATGCTTAATAATGAACGTAGCGTAAAACCGATTACAGATTCGGAATCAGCGTCGAATTTGCAAGCGGATTACATTAATATAAAATCGCATTTTAGTATTTTAAAAAAAATTGCAATACATCCATCGCACAATGGGAAACCTTTAAGTCGATATATATATTATAGCCGAAAATGCTTATTAATGAACGTAGCGTAAAACTGATTACAGATTCGGAATCAGCGTCGAATTTGCAAGCGGATTACATTAATATAAAATCGCATTTTGGTATTTTAAAAAAAATGCAATACATCCATCGCACAATGGGAAACCTTTAAGTCGATATATATATTATCGCCAAAAATGCTTAATAATGAACGTAGCGTAAAACCGATTACAGATTCGGAATCAGCGTCGAATTTGCAAGCGGATTACATTAATATAAAATCGCATTTTGGTATTTTAAAAAAAATTGCATTACATCCATCGCACAATGGGAAACCTTTAAGTCGATATATATATTATCGCCAAAAATGCTTAATAATGAACGTAGCGTAAAACCGATTACAGATTCGGAATCAGCGTCGAATTTGCAAGCGGATTACATTAATATAAAATCGCATTTTGGTATTTAAAAAAAAATTGCTTTACATCCATCGCACAATGGGAAACCTTTAAGTCGATATATATATTATCGCCAAAAATGCTTATTAATGAACGTAGCGTAAAACCGATTACAGATTCGGAATCAGCGTCGAATTTGCAAGCGGATTACATTAATATAAAATCGCATTTTAGTATTTTAAAAAAAATTGCTTTACATCCATCGCACAATGGGAAACCTTTAAGTCGATATATATATATTATCGCCAAAAATGCTTAATAATGAACGTAGCGTAAAACCGATTACAGATTCGGAATCAGCGTCGAATTTGCAAGCGGATTACATTAATATAAAATCGCATTTTGGTATTTTAAAAAAAAATGCAATACATCCATCGCACAATGGGAAACCTTTAAATCGATATATCCATCGCACAATGGGAAACCTTTAAGTCGATATATATATTATCGCCAAAAATGCTTAATAATGAACGTAGCGTAAAACCGATTACAGATTCGGAATCAGCGTCGAATTTGCAAGCGGATTACATTAATATAAAATCGCATTTTGGTATTTTAAAAAAAATTGCTTTACATCCATCGCACAATGGGAAACCTTTAAGTCGATATATATATTATCGCCAAAAATGCTTAATAATGAACGTAGCGTAAAACCGATTACAGATTCGGAATCAGCGTCGAATTTGTAAGCGGATTACATTAATATAAAATCGCATTTTGGTATTTTAAAAAAAAATGCAATACATCCATCGCACAATGGGAAACCTTTAAATCGATATATATAATATCGCCAAAAATGCTTAATAATGAACGTAGCGTAAAACCGATTACAGATTCGGAATCAGCGTCGAATTTGCAAGCGGATTACATTAATATAAAATCGCATTTTAGTATTTTAAAAAAAATTGCTTTACATCCATCGCACAATGGGAAACCTTTAAGTCGATATATATATTATCGCCAAAAATGCTTAATAATGAACGTAGCGTAAAACCGATTACAGATTCGGAATCAGCGTCGAATTTGCAAGCGGATTACATTAATATAAAATCGCATTTTGGTATTTTAAAAAAAAATGCAATATATCCATCGCACAATGGGAAACCTTTAAATCGATATATATAATATCGCCAAAAATGCTTAATAATGAACGTAGCGTAAAACCGATTACAGATTCGGAATCAGCGTCGAATTTGCAAGCGGATTACATTAATATAAAATCGCATTTTAGTATTTTAAAAAAAATTGCAATACATCCATCGCACAATGGGAAACCTTTAAGTCGATATATATATTATCGCCAAAAATGCTTAATAATGAACGTAGCGTAAAACCGATTACAGATTCGGAATCAGCGTCGAATTTGCAAGCGGATTACATTAATATAAAATCGCATTTTGGTATTTTAAAAAAAATTGCTTTACATCCATCGCACAATGGGAAACCTTTAAGTCGATATATATATTATCGCCAAAAATGCTTAATAATGAACGTAGCGTAAAACCGATTACAGATTCGGAATCAGCGTCGAATTTGCAAGCGGATTACATTAATATAAAATCGCATTTTGGTATTTAAAAAAAAAATGCAATACATCCATCGCACAATGGGAAACCTTTAAATCGATATATATAATATCGCCAAAAATGCTTAATAATGAACGTAGCGTAAAACCGATTACAGATTCGGAATCAGCGTCGAATTTGCAAGCGGATTACATTAATATAAAATCGCATTTTAGTATTTTAAAAAAAATTGCTTTACATCCATCGCACAATGGGAAACCTTTAAGTCGATATATATATTATCGCCAAAAATGCTTAATAATGAACGTAGCGTTAAACCGATTACAGATTCGGAATCAGCGTCGAATTTGCAAGCGGATTACATTAATATAAAATCGCATTTTAGTATTTTAAAAAAAATTGCATTACATCCATCGCACAATGGGAAACCTTTAAGTCGATATATATATTATCGCCAAAAATGCTTAATAATGAACGTAGCGTAAAACCGATTACAGATTCGGAATCAGCGTCGAATTTGCAAGCGGATTACATTAATATAAAATCGCATTTTGGTATTTTAAAAAAAAATGCAATACATCCATCGCACAATGGGAAACCTTTAAATCGATATATATAATATCGCCAAAAATGCTTAATAATGAACGTAGCGTAAAACCGATTACAGATTCGGAATCAGCGTCGAATTTGCAAGCGGATTACATTAATATAAAATCGCATTTTGGTATTTTAAAAAAAAATGCAATACATCCATCGCACAATGGGAAACCTTTAAATCGATATATATAATATCGCCAAAAATGCTTAATAATGAACGTAGCGTAAAACCGATTACAGATTCGGAATCAGCGTCGAATTTGCAAGCGGATTACATTAATATAAAATCGCATTTTAGTATTTTAAAAAAAATTGCAATACATCCATCGCACAACGGGAAACCTTTAAGTCGATATATATATTATCGCCAAAAATGCTTAATAATGAACGTAGCGTAAAACCGATTACAGATTCGGAATCAGCGTCGAATTTGCAAGCGGATTACATTAATATAAAATCGCATTTTGGTATTTTAAAAAAAAATGCAATACATCCATCGCACAATGGGAAACCTTTAAATCGATATATATAATATCGCCAAAAATGCTTAATAATGAACGTAGCGTAAAACCGATTACAGATTCGGAATCAGCGTCGAATTTGCAAGCGGATTACATTAATATAAAATCGCATTTTGGTATTTTAAAAAAAAATGCAATACATCCATCGCACAATGGGAAACCTTTAAATCGATATATATAATATCGCCAAAAATGCTTAATAATGAACGTAGCGTAAAACCGATTACAGATTCGGAATCAGCGTCGAATTTGCAAGCGGATTACATTAATATAAAATCGCATTTTAGTATTTTAAAAAAAATTGCAATACATCCATCGCACAACGGGAAACCTTTAAGTCGATATATATATTATCGCCAAAAATGCTTAATAATGAACGTAGCGTAAAACCGATTACAGATTCGGAATCAGCGTCGAATTTGCAAGCGGATTACATTAATATAAAATCGCATTTTGGTATTTTAAAAAAAATTGCTTTACATCCATCGCACAATGGGAAACCTTTAAGTCGATATATATATTATCGCCAAAAATGCTTAATAATGAACGTAGCGTAAAACCGATTACAGATTCGGAATCAGCGTCGAATTTGCAAGCGGATTACATTAATATAAAATCGCATTTTGGTATTTTAAAAAAAAATGCAATACATCCATCGCACAATGGGAAACCTTTAAATCGATATATATAATATCGCCAAAAATGCTTAATAATGAACGTAGCGTAAAACCGATTACAGATTCGGAATCAGCGTCGAATTTGCAAGCGGATTACATTAATATAAAATCGCATTTTAGTATTTTAAAAAAAATTGCTTTACATCCATCGCACAATGGGAAACCTTTAAGTCGATATATATATTATCGCCAAAAATGCTTAATAATGAACGTAGCGTAAAACCGATTACAGATTCGGAATCAGCGTCGAATTTGCAAGCGGATTACATTAATATAAAATCGCATTTTGGTATTTAAAAAAAAAATGCAATACATCCATCGCACAATGGGAAACCTTTAAATCGATATATATAATATCGCCAAAAATGCTTAATAATGAACGTAGCGTAAAACCGATTACAGATTCGGAATCAGCGTCGAATTTGCAAGCGGATTACATTAATATAAAATCGCATTTTAGTATTTTAAAAAAAATTGCAATACATCCATCGCACAATGGGAAACCTTTAAGTCGATATATATATTATAGCCGAAAATGCTTATTAATGAACGTAGCGTAAAACTGATTACAGATTCGGAATCAGCGTCGAATTTGCAAGCGGATTACATTAATATAAAATCGCATTTTGGTATTTTAAAAAAAATTGCTTTACATCCATCGCACAATGGGAAACCTTTAAGTCGATATATATATTATCGCCAAAAATGCTTAATAATGAACGTAGCGTAAAACCGATTACAGATTCGGAATCAGTGTCGAATTTGCAAGCGGATTACATTAATATAAAATCGCATTTTGGTATTTTAAAAAAAAATGCAATACATCCATCGCACAATGGGAAACCTTTAAATCGATATATATAATATCG